>CAUYON010017086.1:0-39477 GCA_963573935.1 Arctocebus calabarensis
AAAAAAAAAAAAAAGGGGGCCTGATAGCTCCCAAGGCATTCCCCAACTTGTGTGTAACATCAGTGCCTGCCAGATGATTGCTGAGGCTGTAAGAATCACCCTGGGTCCCCATGGCATAAACAGACTTATTGTGGATAGCCAAGGCAAAGCAACAATTTCTAATGATGGGGCCACAATTTTGAAATTCCTTGATGTTGTCCATCCTGCAGCCAAGACTTTAGTGGACATTGCTAAATCTTAAGATGCAGAGGTTGGTGATGACACCACCTCAGCAACTTTGCTGGCTGCAAAGTTTCTAAAGCAAGTGAAACTGTATGTGGAGGAAGGTTTGCACCCCCAGATCATCATTCAAGCTTTCCGCACAGTCACTCATTTGGCAGTTAAGAAGATCAGAGATTGCTGTGACGATGAAGAAGACAGATAAAGTGGAGTGGAGGAAGCTGCTGGAGAAGCATGCCATGACTGCTCTGAGTTCCAACCTGATCTCCCAGCAGAAAGCCTTTGCTAAGATGGTGGTTGATGCAGAGATGATGTGTGATGATTTGTTGCTGCTTAAAATTATTGGAATTAAGAAGTACAGGTTGGAGCCCTAGAGGATTCTCAGCTGGTAGCTAGTGTTGCATTCAAGACGACTTTCTCTTATGCTAGGTTTGAAATGCAACCCTGAAAGTACAATAATCCCATGATTGCCCTTTTAAATATTCAGCTCAGGTTGAAAGCCAAGAAAGATGATGCTGAGATCAGACTCCACACAGTTGAGGTTTATCAGACTATTGTCGATTCTTTATGACATGTTAGAGAGGGTCCATCATTCTGGAGCCAAAGTTGTCTTGTCCAAACTCTCCATTGGCAATGTGGTACCCAGTACTTTTCTGACAAGGGCGTGTTCTGTGCTGGCCCAGTTCTAAGGAGGACCTGAAGAAGACAATGATGGCCTGCGGAGGCTCACTCTAGACCAGTGTGAGTGCTCTGTCAGCAGATGTGCTGAGTTGCTGCCTGGTGTTTGAAGATACTCAGATTGAAGGTGAAAGGTACAAGTTTTTCACTGGCTGCCCCAAGGCCGAGGCATACACCTTTGTCCTCCTTGGTAGTGCCCAGCAATTTATGGAGGAATGGAGTGGTCCCTGCATGATGCCATCATGATGGTCAGGAGGGCTATCAAGAATGATTCAATAGTGGCTAGTGGCAGGGCCTTTGAGATGGAGCTCTCCAAGTACCTGTGAGTTTACTCAATGACTATTCCAGGAAAGCAGCAGCTGTTGACTGGGGCATATGCCAAGGTCTTGGAGATTATCCCACACCAGCTGTTTAATAATGCTGGTTTGATGCTACAAACATCCTGAACAAGATGCAGGCTCAGCATGACCAAGGGGCACATGGTGGGGGGTGGACATCAACAATGAGGACATTACTGACAACTTTGAGGCCTTTGTGTGGGAGCCAACTATGGTGAGATTGATGCCCTGACATAAATCAGCCTTGGAGGCGGCATGCCTTATTGTGTCCTAGATGAAACCATTAAGAACCCAGGCTCGACTGTGGACACACCCCCAGCAGAAGGCTGGGGCAAGGTCATGGCTGCCCCCTTTGACAGGCACTGTACCCATCACATGACTGGTTAGTTGCAGGGTGCACTTGTTCTCCCAGGCTTGCTTAATTGGTGTTACAAGGAAAGGATACTAATTGGCCCACTCAGTTCTCAGTGGAAGTTATTTATTTATTTATTATTTTTGTTGTTGAATATTTTATTTATTTATTATTATTTTTTATTAAATCATAACTTTGTACATTGATGCATTTATGGGGTTCAGTGTACTGCTTTGATATACAATGTGAAATGCTTTACATTGAACTAAGTAACACATCCATCACAATTATACTCATTTTTTAATAGTTTTGAAATGTACTATTGCCTCATGCACATTAGGTGAGGTCCCCCAAAATACCCTCCCTCTTCCTATATACTCCCTCCCCTCCCCTCTCTCTCCTCTTTTCTTCTACATTCTGGACTATAGTTATGTTTTCATTCCTATGTATGCATAGGTGATTGTATATTGATTTCATAGTAGTACTGAGTACATTGGATACTTTTATTTTCCATTCTTGAGATACTTTACTAAGAAGAATATGTTTCAGCTACATCCAGGTAAACATAAAAGATGTGAAGTTCCCATCTTTTTTTATGACTACATAGTATTACTGGAGGTTATTTAAATAAAACTCAAGACTTAGAAAAAAAAAAGAAACAAAAAATTCCTTTATAGCAAGACCTTGTAATTTAAGAAGAAAGAAAAAAATTGAGATGAAATACTATAGTAATAGTGGAGAAACTCAGAATAGGAACCTATTCTTACCTGCCCAATACTCCATTTCATATTGTTCTGTAGTGGAGCCACAGTTCAGCTATTTGGATGCAGTGTGGGACAATGGAAAAAGCCCTTGTTTTGCAGTCTGAAATCTGGAAGTTAGGTCTCAGCTTCAACATATATTAGCTTTGTGAAGAAGATTCCCCTTACCTTCTTTTCTTTTCTTTCTTTCTTTCTTTTTTTTTTTTGAGACAGAGTCTTCACTATGTCACCCTTGGTAGAGTGCTATGGCATCACAGCTCACAATAACCTCCAACTCTTGGGCTTAAGCAATTCTCTTGCCTCAGTCTCCCAAGTGCCTGGGACTAAAGGTGTCCGCCAAAATGCCTGGGTATTTTTTGTGGCTGCTGTTATTGTTGTCTAGCTGGCCTGGGCTGAGTTCAAACCCACCATCCTTGGTGTGTGTGGCTGGCGCTGTAACCACTGTGCTATGGACACCGAGCCTACCTTCTTTATTTTTTCTTATTTGGAATTCATGAGGGTACAAAGAAATAGGTTACACTGATTGCATTTGCTAGGTAAAGTCCCTCTTATAATTATGTCTTGCCCCCAAAAGGTGTATCACACACTGAGACCCTACCTCTTCCCTCATTCCCTCTCTCTACTCTTCCTTTCCCCCAACTTCTCCCTTCTCTTTCTCTCTTTGATCTCCCCTTCCTACACTCCCCCCCATGTACTAGTCCATTAATTGTCCTTACATCAAAATTGAGTAAATAGGATTCATGCTTCTCCATTCTTGTGATGCTTTACTAAAAAGAACGTGTTCCACTTCCATCCAGGTTAATACGAAGGATGTAAAGTCGCTGTCTTTTTAAATAGCTGAATAATATTCCATAGTATACATATACCATAGCTTGTTAATCCATTCCTGGGTTGGAAACATTTAGGCTGTTTCCACATTTTGGAGATGGTAAACTGAGCTACAATACACAGTCTAGTGCAAGGGTCTTCATGGTAGAAGGATTTTTTTTTCCATCAGGGTAGATGCCCAGTAATGGGATTGCAGGATCAAATGGGAGGTCTAGCTTGAGTTCTATGAGGATTCTCCATATTTTCTTAAAAAAAGGTTGTATTAGTTTGCAGTCTCACCAGCAGGTAAAAGTGTTCCCTTCTCTCCACATCTGTGCCAACATCTGCAGTTTTAAGATTTTGTGATGTGGGCCGTTCTTGCTGGGGTTAGATGATATCTGGGGGGTGGGGTAAGGTTTGATTTGCTTTACTCTAATAATTAGGGATGATGAGCATTTTTTCATATGTTCTCTAGCCATTCATCTGTCTTCTTTAGAAAAGGTTCTATTCATCTCTCTTGCCCATTGATATATAGGATTGTTAGCTTTTATCATGTGGATTAATTTGAGTTCTCTATAGATCATAGTTATCAAGCTTTTGTCTGATTCAAAATATGCAAATAGCCTTTCCCAGTGTTTAGGCTGTCTATTTGCTGTGGTTGTTGTCTCCTTAGCTGTACAGAAGCTTTTCAATTTAATTAAGTCCCATTTGTTTATTTTTGTTGTTGTTGCAATTGCCATGGCAGTCTTCTTCATGAAGTCTTTCCCCAGGTTGATATCTTCCAGTGTTTTTCCTATGCTTTCTTTGAGGATTTTTATCATTTCATGCCTTAAATTTAAGTCTTTTATACAGCTTGAATCAATTTTCGTGAGTGGAGAAAGGTGCAGGTTCACCTTCAGTCTTTTACATGTGGATATCTAGTTCTCTCAGCACCATTTATTGAATAGAGAAACTTTCCCCCAATGTATGTTCTTGTTTGTTTTATCAAAGATTAGATGGTTGTAAGATGTTAGTTTCATTTCCTATTTTTTAATTCAATTCCAAATGTCTATGTCTCATTTTTGTGCCAGTATCATGCTGTCTTGACCACTATGGCCTTGTAATATAGTCTAAAGTCTGGTAGGCTGATGCCCCTGACCTTGTTTTTATTACTAAGAACTGCCTTAGGTATACAGGTTTTTTTCTGGTTCCATACAAAATGAAGAATAATTTTTTTCCAAATCTTGAAAGTACTATATTGGTATTTTAATAGGGATGGCATTGAACCAATAGAATGCTTTTGGAAGTATAGACATTTTAACAATGTTGATTCTTCCTAGCCATGAGCATGGTATGTTCTTCCATTTGTTAATATCCTCTGCTATTTCTTTTCTTAGGGTCTCATAATTTTCTTTATAGAGGTTCTTCACCTGTTTTGTTAGGTATATTCCTAGGTATTTTGTTTTCTTTGAAGTTATGGGGAAGGGAATTGTGTCCTTAATTAGCCTCTCATATTGCCTGTTATTGGCATATACAAAGGCTGCTGACTTGTAGACATTGATTTTATATCCTGAGACATTACTGTATTTTTTGATGACTTCCAGGAGTCTTGTGGTTGAGTCTTTGGGGTTCTCTAAATATAAGATCATATCTTCAGCAAAGAGGGAGAATTTGACCTCCTCTGCTCCCATTTGAAGGCTCTTTATTTTCTTCTCTTGCCTGATTGTATTGGCTAGAACTCCTAACACTATGTTGAATAGCAATGGTGATAGAGGACAGCTTTGTCTGGTTCCAGTTCTAAGAGGAAAAGCTATCAGGTTTACTCCATTCAGTAAAATATTAGTTGTGCGTTTGTCATAGATAGCTTTGATCAATTTAAGAAATGTGCCACCTATGCCTATACTGTGTTATAATTAGTAAAGGATGCTGAATTTTATCTATGCCTTTTCCTGCATCTATTGAGAGGATTATATGGTCTTTGTTTTTGCTTCTGTTGACATGGTGAATAACGTTTATGGACTTGTGTTATATTAAACCAGCCTTGCATCCCTGGGATGAAACCTACTTTATCATGATGTGTGACTTTTTTGGTGCTAAGCTGAAATCTATTGGCTAGGATTTTGTTGAGAATTTTTGCATCTATATTCATTAGTGAAATTGGTCTGAAGTTCTCCTTTTTAGTTGGGTCTTTTCCTGGTTTGGGTATCAGAATGATGTTTTCTTCATAGAACATGTTGGGGAAAATACCTTCCTTCTCAATGTTTTGGAATAATTTCTGCAGTATGGAAATAAGTTCTTCTTTGAAGGTTTAGGTGTGAAGTCATCCAGACCAGGGCATTTTTTATGTTGGGAGAATTTTTAATGTTTCTTTGATCTCAGTGCTTAAGATTGGTCTGTTGAGCTCTATTTCTTCCTGGCTAAGTCTACGGAGAGGCAGTGGCTCCAAACATTGATCCATTTCCTTCACATTGTCAAATTTCTGGGCATAGATTTTTTGGTAGTATTCAGAGATGATCTCTTGTATCTCTGTGACATCAATAGTTATTTCCTCTTTATCATTTCTGATTGAGGTTACTAGAGATTTTACTTTACTATTTCTAGTTAGTCTGGTCAAAAGTTTATCTATTTTATTTAATTTTTCAAAACACCAACTCTTTGTTTCATTAATTTTCTGAATGATTTTTTTTGATTTCAATTTCATTAATCTCTGATTTAATTTTTAATTTTAATATTTCTTTTCTTCTTCTGGGTTTTGGTTAAGATTATTCTTCTTTTTCCAATTCCATAAGATGGCTTGTGAGTTTGTTGATGTGCTCTCTTTTTGTTTTTTGGATGTAGGCATCTAAAGTGATAAGTTTTCCTCTCAGGATTCCTTTTGCTGTATCCCACGGGTTTTGGTAGCTTGTGTCTTCATTATTGTTATATTCAAGGAAGTTAATGATTTCCTCTTTTATCTCTTCCTGCATCCAACTGTCACTCAGCATAAAATGTTTTAATTTCCATGCCTTTTTGTGAGGGGCTGAATGTTTTTATTGGAGTTGAGTTCCACCTTTAATGCCTTGTGGTCTGAGAAGATAAAATTTTTATTCTTTTGATTCTGTTGAGGTTTGTTTTGTGTCCTAGGATATGATCAATTTTGGAGAATATTCCATGGGTTGATAAAAAGAATGTATATTCTTTAGCTTTGGGATGGAGTATTCTTTATATGTCCATCAAGCATAGTTGTTTTAGGTCCTTATTTAAAGTCCCTTATACCTTTGTTTAATTTCTGTTTAGAGGATCTGTCCAGCTCTGTAAGAGGAGTGTTAAAGTCCCCTGTTATTATGGTGTTTTAAGATAACATATTGCTGAGACTAATTAAGATCTGTTTCATGAATCTGGGAGCATTTAAGTTGAGTGTATAAATATTTAGAATTGAAATGTCTTCTTGTATTTTTCCCTTGACTAATATGAAGTGACCATCTTTGTCTTTTTTGACTTTAGTTGTTTTAAATCCACATGTATCTGAAAATAAGATTGCAACTCCTCTTTTCTTCTGAATTCTATTTGCCTGAAAAATGATCTTCCAACCCTTAACTCTGAGTTTCAATTTGTCTTTTGAGGCTAGGTGTGTTTCTTGAAGAAAGCCAATGGATGGATTATGTTTTTTAATCCAATCAGCCAATCTATGCCTCTTCAGTGGGGAATTAAAGCTATTAACATTTATTGAGATAATTGATAAGTGTGGCAGCATTCTACTCACCTTATTTTGTGATAGTCCATTGCTTAGTTTTATCTTTTTCATCACTGTAGAAGCTAGGTTCTGTCCTTTAATTTCTGAGTGCTTACTCTGCTGATGGTCCATTGTGATGGTCAGTGTGTAGAACATGTTAAAGTATTTCCTGTAGAGCAGGTCTTGTTGTGGCAAATTTCCTCAATGTTTGCATATCAGTAAAAGATTTGATTTCTCCATCAATTTTAAAGGTTAGCTTAGCAGGATATAGAATTCTGGACTGGAAATTGTTCTGTTTAAGTAGATTCAAGGTAGATGACCATTGTCCTCTGGCTTGAAAAGTTTCATTAGGGAAGTCAAGGAAGGATGGATGGATTTGCCCCTGTAGGTTGATTGGTGCTTACTCCTGGTAGCCTAAAGAATCTTTTCTTTTGTCTTGACTTTGGACTTCATCACAGTGTATCTGGGAGAAGTTCTTTTAGAGTTGAGGTGACCTGGGGTCCGATATCCCTCTGAAAGGAGTGTCTCAGAATATTTGGTGATATTTGGGACATTTTCATTTATAATATTCTCTAGTATGGCTTCTATTCATCCAGGGGGCATTCTTCTTCCCCTTCTGGGATACCTATAACTCCTGTGTGTGAATGCTTCATAAAGTCCCATAATTCTGTCAGTGAATGTTCTGCTTTCTCTCTCTTCTTTTCTGCCTCTTTAACTATCTGAGTTATCTCAAGAGCTTTGTTCTCTACCTCTGAGATTCTTTCTTCTGCATGGTCTAATCTGTTGTTGATACTTTCTATTGCATCCTTAAGTTCCTTAATTGAATGCTTTAGTTCCTTCAGCTCTGCTATATCCTTTCTATATTCTTCATATCTTTCATCTCTTATTTGATTCTGGTTTTGGATTTCCTTTTGGTTATTTCCACTTTGTCAGCAATTTCCTTCATTGTTTTCATCATCTGTATTTTAAATACCCTTTCTGTCATTTCTAACAATTCTTTATAGATGGAGTCCTCTGCAGTAGCTACATCACATTTCTTTGGGGGAATTGCTCTGGACTGGTTTTCATTTTGCCAGGATTTTTCTGCTGATTTTTCCTCATGAGTGTTTTCTTTTTTCTATTTCATTGCCTTAATTTTCCTTTCACTTCTTCTTGCTCTTTAAGTTACTGTGCCTGTGGACTAAGATTTTGATGAGCCCTTTGTGTACAAGAACAAAAGGATGAGAAGTATGAAGAGCAAGAAGGGAAAAAAAGAAAGCAGAGGTTGTGAGTAAAAGGGAATATCAACAATAAGAAGAGAGACACAGAAAGAGGGAGATAAGAGTAATACAGGTTTACAGTAGGGTTCTTTGTCCCAACCTTGAAAACTCCCAACCCCTGGGGATGTTAGGTTGGGTGGTTCCCTTGAACTCAGCAGTTCTTTGTCAGCCTGAGCAGAAACGGTGCCCCACCTCCACCAAATAGAGAGGAAAGACAAAAATATATAAATGAAACCAAACCAAACAAACAGAAAACCTTTAAAGATAAAACTGGGATGGAAACCAAATAATTGGGGCAAAAACACTAGCAAAAATGAATCACTTACTATTAAAGAAGGAAACAATAAAAAGCATAATTACATGGGAAAAAGAAAAAAAGAAAAAGGAATATCTAGGGGGAAAAATTAAAAAAAACCTTTTTTTAAAGAAACAAAACAGGTGGGAAACATGGATATGAGAGGCTAATGACCACACTAATACAACTGTATAAGAGCGAGACTGGAAACCTGTGTCTTACGGAGGAAACCATGTCCCATCTTCTTGACTTATTTGCCCTCAAACTGCACAGGGTGGAGAGCCTGAAGGTCTCCTCAGTGTGCTTAATAAACACACATTGACCCTTCCAAATTGGCTATGCAGTGGCTTTCCCAGGAAAGTGTGTATTGCTCAGATTTCTCTGGAAGTGGCTGCCTGCTCATCAGGCACACCAGAACTGGCCTTGCACTAGGATCATGTAGGCTGAGCCTGCTAGGCAGCCTTCCCACAAAGGCTGTGCCCAGCCTGCAGCTGAATTATAAAACTCCATTGGCCTGGGTGGCTCCATCCTGGCCCCTGGGTGCTATTCAAAGTCTCTCGCTTGCTCACCCAAGCTCTTCCAAGGTAACTCAACCAAGTTTCCAGGTCCAAGAAAACCCTGTAGGGCAGGCCTTCCCTGTATGCAAACTGTCCTGGCTGCCACTGTAGCTACACCCACCGGACTCCACCCATTTGCAAGTCCTTGCCGCTTCTTCACTGCTTTTGTCCTCATCTTGGGTCCTGATGTGTCCCACTGCCTCCTTGTGTCCTCAGAGATGTTTGTGGGCAGAGCCCACAAGCCAGAGGTGCCTAGAATCTTTTCTTCCCAATATCACCACACATGGCTATAGAGATGCTGTCTCTAGTCCCCATCTTACTCTACCCTCCTTATCTTCTTTGAGCCTCAATTTATACTGGAGTGAAACAGTAAACCCTGACATAGATACCTTATAGGAATTTGTGAGAATAAAATGAAATATATATGAGGAAATACTTTGTTAATTTTAAGATCATCTTTGCAGGGCTGGATAATTTGTAGGGTCCAGTGCAAAAAGAAAATGTGGGGCCCTTGTTAAAAATCTATCAAAAATTTCAAGATGATGACAGCACAGCATTAAACCACATGTAAAATTCTGCATGCAGAGCCCTGTGTGGCTTCACAGATAGATTGTAAGCTCGGGAAGCCATCCCTGAGTTCTTTTGGCAATGGAGGTATGGGATGCCTCTCTTCTCCCCTCTCTTTATCCTCCTGCTGCTGCAATAATTGATAGAGTCTCCATCTTTAATTACTCTAGCAAGACTGCTTGAGTGTCTTAATTGCATTTCCTCTTAGAAACAAGTTTTTAGGAAGTATACATGTAAATAAGAAGTTAGAGTTAGTTGAACTGGCACATTATGGGTTAAACAGATTTGATCCAGAGGGAATCTCTCCAGTGATAGTTAATCGCTGCTAATGGTAGAGTCTTTCTCTGGGGAACTGAAATACACTTTTGACTGAAACTTTTAGAACACAGACTATTCTTCATTTGGAAACTTCCTGTGCTTCTCTCCAGGAGCCCAGCTGCCACATTAGCAGAGATTGTAGTAGTAGCTTGAAAAATTTCAGTTCAGCTTTCTCTCCAAAGATATTTGATACTTCCATGGGGAAATCATTAGATATTTATTTGTGCCCAGATCTGCCAAGAGCACTAATAAAGTCTGTGGAAAGTTATAGTATAGACACAGAAGCAGGTAAACAAGATATGGGAAAAATCCAATAAGTTAATCCCCCTATGGGATGGAACAAAATTGTATACCATTACCTTGTATTCCTTCTAGTCTACTTTTAAATATAATTTTATAAACTTCTTCTAGGTCAGGAAGCTTTTTCCTGCTATTCAGAAATAAAAGGAACAAATTTATTTTTAAAACATTATCCCATTGCAAAAATTTTTGTCTCTTGCTTTTCTGCTAATTGTCATGTCTCCTTAGAATTTTGTCTTCCAAGTGTAAGTGTTCTTTGGTCTTTCTTGGGAACTTTAAAGACCAACTGCTGTATGAATTTGATGTTTGTTTGTTTGTTTTTTTCTTACTTCATTAAGCAGTCCTGATGCAACCATCACTATCAACCATCCTGGCTCATCCTGGGACACTCACCTATCTGCCATTTGCTCTATGTTGGTAAACCATTTCAAAGAGAATGAAAAATTTTTGGTTCTTCAGTTATAGAGACCTATGCATATCTCTGAAAATTATTATGAAACTTCCCTGAAATAATGTTGATAACTTTTTCTCCTGCCAATTTTATTGCTATAAAGTAGTATACTTAGTGTATACCAGACAAGATTAGCTAGAAGGGATTGGTCAACAGTTCCAAATCAGAAAATTCAAACAAGAAAACCACGCATTGGATTTTACAATTGGGGCTTAATCTCATTAAATTCTTAGTTGGTCAGTCCAGCTGCATTTTTTAAAAGTGTACATAATTCTTTAATTCTTTATTTTTCATTTCATATTACTATGAGGATAGATACAATTAGGTTACATTGTTTGCATTTGCAGGGTGAGGTCCAGATTGTAATTGTGTTCTTCACCTAAGAAGTGTGCCATATACTTTGTATATATATACAATTTATACATTGTACCTATTAGGTGGAACTTACCTAACCCCATGTTCCCTCCCCCTTATTGAATGTAATTGAGTTTTTTTGTGGGTGTGTGTGGGTGTATAGTTGTTATCCTACTGGTTTCAACTTAAGTGTTGAGTACATGGGATGCTTGAATTTGCATTCTAACGATACTTTACTTAGGAGAATGTTCTCTAAATCCTTCTGGATAAACACAAAAGATACAAAGTCACTACCTTTTATAGCTGAAATCTATATAAATATATAGATTTATATATAAATACAAATGTATAAATTAATATATAAATATTTGTGATTTTATATTTAAAGATCTGATTAATCCTTTTGGGGTTGTTGGGTACTTGGATTGTTTCCATATCTTTGAAATTGTCAATTGAGCAGGTAAAAATATTTGAGCACAAATTTCCTTAGGGTAAAATGATGTTTTTTCTTTTGGGGACATACTAGTAACGGGATTGCAGGATCAAATGTAAGGTTAACTGTTAGTTCTCTGAGGAGTCACCATACTTCTTTTCATAAGGACTGTACTACTTTGCACTCCCACCAACAATTCATGAATATTTCCCTTTCTCTGCACCCACACCAGCATCTGTAGCTTTGGAACCTTGTGATGTGGGCCTTTCTCACTGGGCTTAGGTAGTATCTCAAAGGGGTTTTGATTTGCCTTTTTTTATGATTAGGGGAAATGAGGATTTTTCCATGTTGGCCATTTGTCCTTATGAGAAAAAATTCTGTTCATGTTACTTGCCGAGTTATTAATGGGATTGTATACTCCTTTCTTGTTGATTTGATTGAGTTCTTTATAGATTCTGGTTCTTAGCCCTTTGTTATATGTGTGTGTGTGTGTGTGTGTGTTGTTTTTGGCCAGGGCTGGGTTTGAACCTGCCACCCCAGGCATATGGGGCCAGTGCCTTACTCCTTTGAGCCACAGGTGCCACCCCCTTTGTTATATTTGTAACATGCAAATATCCTTTCCCATTCTGAAGGTTTTCTACTTGCTTTGTTGATTGTGTGCTTAGCTGTACAGAAGCTTTTTAACTTGATCAGGTCCCATTTATTTTTTTCTTGTTGTTGCTACAGTCATCAATGGGGTCATCTTTATAAATTCTATTCCTAAGCTGATACGATTCAAAGTTTTTCCCATACTTTCTTCTAGAGTTCTGTTATTTAATGTCTTAGATTTAGTCTTCTATCCAGCATGAGTTGATTTTTGTAAGTGGTGAGAGGAGGAGGTCCAGTTTCAGTCTTTTACCATGGCTAACCAGTTCTCCCAGCACCATTTATTGAATAGGAATCCTTTTCCCCAGTGTATACTTTATTTGCTTTGTTGAAGATAAGAGAGTGATATGAGGCTGGTTTTATGTCTAGATTTTCTATTTTGTTCCATAGATCTGTGTCTCTATTTTTATTTTGGCCACTATAGACTTGTATAGTCTATGATGACTCCAGATTTCTCCTTATTTTGTAGAATTGTGCTGGCTATTCTAGATTCTTTCTGGTTCCATATGAAATGAAAAACTTTCTTTTCAAGTTCTTCAAAACGTCTTATGGGTATTTTAATGGGCCTTGCATTTGACAAAATTCAGCATCCTATTTTTGACAAGAACACTTAAGAAAACAGGCATAGATGGGCCATTTCCTAAGCTGATAGAAGATATCTATGACAAACCCACAGCCAATGTTATGCTGAAAACATTTCTCCTTGGACCTCAAACCTCCATGTTGCCACTACTATTCAACACAGTGCTGGAAGTCCTAGACAATGCAATCAGGCAAGAGAAGACTAGTAAGTGTATCCTAATGGGGTCAGTGGAGATCAAACTATTGCTTTTCACTGATGACCTGATCTTATACTTAGAAAATCCCAAGGACTCAATCATAAAACTGCTGGAAGTGAGCAAGAAACATGATTAATGTCTTGGGATATAAAATCAATGTTTATCAATCAGTAGCCTTCATATATCCTAACAGGCAAGGTGAGAATCAAATCTAAGATTTAATACCCTTCACAGTAGCTTCAAAGAAAATGAAAAACCTTAAAATATACGTGGCAAAGGATGTGAAGGACCTTACAGAGAGAATTATAAAACACTAGGAAAAGAAATAGTGGAGGGTGTTAACCATTGGAAGAACATACCATGCTCATGACTTAGAAGAATCAACATTGTTAACATGTTTATACTATTCAAAGCAATCTACATATTTAATGCAATCAGCCTAGTTACTCTTAAAGTCTCTTAGGATATGGGAGTGGCAGAGATGCACCATTGAAATCTCTTTTCAAGAATTAATCTTCAGCTGTGAAGGGTGTAGTTAGCTAAGAACACCAAACTATAGAATCTTTGAGATCTGCCACAGCAATTGGACCAACATCACTATCTTCACAGGTGTCTCTCAGCCCATCCTTGAGCATGGTAGGGCTATTAGGGGCTAGCCATTTCTTTCCAATGTAGACTTCTTTAGTATTCAGTCTTTGCTCCAGAGAATCCTATTGGGTTGGCCTAGGCTTTATCAGACCTGAAGAACTGTCCTGGGCTTTTCCAGACTAATCCTGCTTCCTTCTTTAATTTACAAGGTATTAGGTCTGGTAAGTGGTCTGAAGTCTTTCATGCTCAATCTGAATCTTTCCACTTTATCTTTCATAAAAATTATCTCAAAATAATCCATTCAATTCTGGCCAGACACAAAGAATCCAAACTGAATGCATTGACTTCAGTCAGCCACCTGTTTTGATGAAACTCCATTGTTTCAGTTGACCCCCTGCATGAAGGAGATCTTCAGCTGAAATCTGATTTCTTTCACCACTAGTCTCGAAGCCCCAGGATGAAGGGAATAAGGTCTGGTTTCCTCAGCATTTGCTGATGGAGCAAGAAACATTATTGAGATGAAAAGAACTAATTCCCCATGATATGAACATTGACAATGAGTAACAGGAACCAAAGGAAAGCCAGGAACCAAAGGAAAACCAGAAAACAAACTACTCCTACACCCCTTTTCTCTGGACTGTTTGGAAACACAGTGGTTCTACATAGCTCTCTAAAGCTTCCTAGGAAAACTGAGAAATCAGCCAAGTTTGCTACAAAGCTGTGACCAGCTCAGTAATATACTTCCCAACGGTTGGTAAGGGTACACTCTTTCTTTTTCAGTACATTTTTCCTTTACCCTTGCTTCACTGGAATAGCTCCCCTTAATACAGTGTTAACAGTAAGCTTTGAACTTAGTCTTTCTAGGGAAAATGTGCTGAGACAGGCATCATCACATAGTCGTTATTATTCCTGGTATTATTCCATCTATCTCAGCCTCTTCAAGTCACTATTATATTCAGACTATCTTGCTATGCAACCCAGTATTACCTCCTTATTTGTTACAAAAGATCAAAATGCTTATAACATTTTAGAGATATTCTAGCAGTTTTAGCAAAAGGATTCAGACATCTGCTACCAACTAGCTATATGTTTATGTAACTGGTTCTCAATCTGTTTAGAAGTAGGATATTATACTGTGTTTGTAATTTTTATTAGTAGATTTTGGTAGTCATTTTAATTATAAATTTTCTATTTTTATTCTATCCTCAAATGTATCTTGAAAATGAAGCATCTTAAATATCTTAGGGTTTGGGCTTTGTCTATGAAGATTTTGGAGTCATTGGAGGTTACAGAGCAATAAAGTGATGTAATGAAAGTGAAGCTTTATGGAAATTAATCTGGGGGTGGGTGTGATTAAAAAAAAAAAGAGTAGACATCAAATGTGAAATGCTGTGGACAGCTAGGCATTCGTATTACAGTAGATTTCCTTGGAGATGGAGAGGCACTCCAAAAACTAACTTGGAAGTAAGAGGAGGGAAGTTGAAAGAATTTGATGAATATACCCCAAGGAGTCGCTGTAAATGCACAAATGTCTACTCTTGATTCCTCAGTGGTGAGATGAAGACAACTGGATATTCATTTTAACATTTATCAAATACCTGCCATGGGACCATGCAAAGACTTTTACATGCAAAAATCTCATTTACCCCTTTTAACAGTTGGTAAGGGTACACTCTTATTCCCTTTCATAGATGGGGAAAATCATACTCAAAGTGTAAGTGTTCAGTGTTGCACACCTCCTATGTGGCCAAGTCAGAATTTAAACCAGAGTTTTTTGACTTCCTAAACCACTCCTCCCTGCCTGTCACTATACATACTGACCTGCATGGTCAAAAACTGAGTGAGAGAGACACTATTGGAGCATATAAGGCACTCTATAATCAAGATGTCAGAATTGGCTCAGGATTTTCTTCTACATCTTATACATATGAGTAATGTTTATATTTGATATTTCAAAAATATGTTATTATCCAGGGACTCCAGAATTTTTATGTTCTAGGACCGAGATACCTGAGCAATCCTGTTCTAAAATGCAAGAAGAAATGATCACAGCAAAAACATACAGTTCCCAGATGTAAAGTTCATCTTTATTAGGTGGTATTTACTATCTTCAACTTCAGTGTTTTTTTGTTTTTTTTTTTCTCAAGTGTTGACTTAGGACTGTTGCTGTGTATGGCATCTTCACTTGGGCTGGTGTCTTCACTTAGGCTGTCATATAACTCTGTTCAACTTAGAAAATGTTCTGAGAATAAGTAAATTGTTTATAGGCTTGCCAGTACAGCTACAGGGGAATTGATGTAATTTCCCATAAAATCATACTAATGCTGATTGTACTAAAGTAAGCAAACAGTTAATAGAATTAAACTGTGTTCTTTATTCTGTCAAGAAAATTATGAAAATTGTGTAAGGTAATAATGTTTACATTGAAGCTGATTCTCACATGTTATCCTACATTGTACAGGAATTCACTTTAGGAAAAGTCTCTTGGGGAGGGAGCCAAATTCTCTCAACCTTTGCTGAAACTCACTATAAGCTTTCTTCTAGGTCCTGGCTCTAACAGTCCACTATATTATTATTTAATAATACTATAGATTCATCTTATCCTAAGTAAGCCATAAAGATAAGTTGCAAAACTTATTAAAGTTGATTCCTTACTTTGCATGAATATTTGCTGTACAACGACTTTAAAGAGGTTATTTTTATTTATTTATTTATTTATTTTGCTTTCATTTTCAGTTGGCTTGCACTCTTCTTAGTTTCCTCCTTTTTTTTAAAGAGGTTATTAATAATGAAATTCCACTTGTAAAGACATCTGTTTTGATATGTACTTCTTGGAACACTAATGATGCATGCATGGGAATGACTGCCCATAGCTCCAGGAGCTATTGGAGTGAGTATCAAATTGGGCAGTAGTAGCCCTACTCAGTCTTGTTTTGGGTGCTGTATGCCACACTGCATCTCCTTTATCTCTACAAACCATCACGTCCTTGGTTGATAGTGTGTGTGTGTGTGTTGGGGAGAGGTGTTCATTCAGAGGATGTCTATCTTTCTGCCTCACTAAAACATAAACTTCATGAGGTTCAGTCTGTAAATAGTTTTGCTGATTGTGGTATCTATACTGCCTGGCACATATTAAGTCGATTAGTTTATTTGTGTATTCATTTAGTCATTTATTCCTTTATTTCTCTAACATGTATTGCATACCTCTATAAGATAGTCACTGGTAAGGGCAGTGCCTGTGGCTCAAAAGGAGTAGGGCGCCAGCTCCATATACCAGAGGTGGCGGGTTCAAACCTGGCCTTAGCCAAAAAAAAAAAAAAAAAAGATAGTCACTGGTCTAAGCATACAGAAAGTTGAATGAAATTTTAAAATATGTGTGTGCATATTTAGTGCATATTTATGTAGTTAGTCTTGCTATAGCTCCAGATTCATATGTTTCTGATGGATTGGTAGCACTGATTATAAAGGAATACAGTATAAAAATATGTAGAAATTCAAGTTACTGTTGGAACTGTGATCATTGAGACTCTAGGGGAAGGGAACTTCTAGTCTCATGCCAGTGTTTTTTTGGGTTTTTTTTTTGCAGTTTTTGCCCGAGGCTGTGTTTGAACCTACGACCTCTGGCATATGGGGCTGGCACCCTACTCCTTTGAGCCACAGGCACCGCCTGACCAGTGTTAATAATCTTTACATTAAAGGGTTAACTGTATTCCTAGAATTGAATTTTAAAATATAAATTAGTCTTTCTTTAGAAATAACATTTTAAAATGAACTTAAAATTTCAAGTCTGATAGTAGCAAGGTAAACTAACAATATATAAATAGTAATAAAAATCTTAGTTCAGTGATACAAAAAGAAAATTTAACTCATAATATGGTGCAAAAGAATACAACCTCCATTTTATGCACTCGTTACAGGAGAAATTATTCTGACTTCCAAACAGTGATAGAATGTAAAATTCTTAAAGGAAGAAACTCTAATTTATTCATTTTTATTTGTCCAGAATAGTCCTTGCCATATTGTAGGTACTTAAAATATATTTGCTGAATGGCTAAGGTCCTCAATGTATGAAAAGTTATTAAAAACCACTAAAAAGGAAATCATTTTAAATAGTTAAAAATGCACAATATATAAATATGACATTCAGTTCAAAAGGGATAAAAATATTTACGATATTTTTGTGAAAATGTAAAGCATGCAGAATGTTTTTTAAAAGTAAGCTAAAACAATGAGTTTTTTTTCTCCCTGAATTGGCAAAAATTAAAGATAATGAAAAGACTCATTGTGAGGCTGTTAAGAAATATAGCACAGTCAGAAGTAGTTTGGGGTTATGTATGCTGGCATGATGTTCCTAGGACAACATTAGGCAAAACTTTATTAAGTACACATCATTTGACCCAGGAGTTCTATTTCTAGGAATTTGTCTCATGGAGATAACCATGACAAAAGAATAAAATTCTAGTTGTAAAGATTGTTTATAGTAGCAGTCTAGTCTCCCTCTAGACTATTTTTAGACTCAAGATTACAACATCAAAATTTACCAGCTAGCTGGTCTGCCTGTAGATTTTGGCCTTGCGAGTCCCAACGATCACATGAGCTAATTCCTTAGAATTTCATTCATACTCTCTTTCTTTCTCTCACATACTACACACATCCCATTTGTTCTGTGTCTCTGGAGAATCTAGACTACTATGGGGAGGCACTGTCAGCTAGGATGGATTCTTCTGGAGAGGTAGGCATCCCAGGCACCTTGGGCTGGTCCCTGAGAATAAGACTTGTAAACCAGTTATCTATTAAGGAAAGTTATCTATTAAGGAGACATTAGAATTCAAGTGGGAGAAACAGGACAAGGAAAATGAAGAAGCCAACAAAGGGTACAGTTTTACACAAAGTCCTTAGCCATGTTCTAGAGCTGTAGGGGAGCACTGGAAGATAAATTATGCCTCAGAGTTTGTCTCCAGTTGGGAGGGATGTCAATTTCTAGGCAATTCTGGATGCCTGTCTTTGTGGGCAAAGAAGCTCAAGTAACCCAAGGGGAGTCTTCCAAAGAGAATTTTATGTGTATTAGAAGCAAAGGCACACAGAAGCCAGAGGATGGGCACACAGGAACATAAAAAGGATCGAAGGGACCTAGGGATCTGTGGTATCCACTATAGGAGGGCTCTTGTATCATCTCACAATAGATGATAGGATGACAGTGGGTAGGGATAAAATGGACTTACCTCTACTATTTAGATAGGGGCCCAGAGAATTTTAATTTTTTTTCTTTTTTTTTTTTTTTTGTAGAGACAAAGTCTCACTTTATTGCCCTTGGTAGAATGCCGTGGCGTTCCACAGCTCACAGCAACCTCCAACTCCTGGGCTTAGCCGATTCTCTTGCCTCAGCCTCCCAAGTAGCTAGGACTACAGGTGCCCACCACAACGCCTGGCTATTTTTTTGTTTTGTGGTTCAGCTGAGGCTGGGTTTGAACCCACCATCTTCAGTATATGGGGCCTGCGCCCTACTTGATGAGCCATAGGTGCCGCCCGAGAAGTTTAATTTTATTAAAAAATGGAACATAGCCTTATTTTGGTACTCTAAGAAAAATGTTTGTTGGACTAAATTGCTAGATCTCAACTGATTCATAAAGCAGAGATTGTTTGCATTTCTATTTTGTAAAGTGAGGCTCACTTATAAAATTTTACATGTTTGCAGTAATGTTTTAATAACTGGGGATAATAAGAGCTTCTTTGTTTCTTCTTGATTTATCTACCTGGAGTTAGGAATTTACTGCCTTTGGCAAAGGGTCTGTAAAATGTGGGACTAGGTTTTCTCATTTCTAATTTATACCAATGTTGTTTGGTGAAATTTACTTTTGTTCAACAGACATCAAAAACACTTCCCGTGGTTAATTTAATTAAAATGTCAGGTAGAGAGTTGCTAGGTGTAGGAAGATAAGCCCCTGTGATATAGAATTCATATTTTATAGGAACAGGAACATAATAGTAGAAGCAGAGACCTGTAAATACAGGGTAGGAACATATGTTGGAGCAGAAGCCACTAAGTTAAATAATTAGTGGTAAACAAATTGTGATTTAACTGGAAACGGAGCATGCAATTTGGAATTTACAAATTACAATTTGCATTCTTCTCTGCTAAACCAATTCCAATATTGCCAAATATGGAATTCCTTTTAAGTTTTCCCCACTATTATTAATGTTTGATACACCTGCCTACTTATTAGGTATTTTTGTGTTTAGACATTATTCAAAAGAGAAAAGAAGTGGAAGGATCAGTCTCTGCCCCTAAGAAATCTATGATATATGTGAGGACAAATACGTATAGCTTGGACTTGTAAAAATAAATGTCATGAATTGTTTGGTGAGCCTCTGTCTGTGCCAGGCATTGCTTCTCGTGATCTAATCTAATCTTGATCACAGAATTCATATTTTAAATGAGGAAACTGGGGAATGAAGAAACAAAATAATTTTCTAATAATAAAACAACTTGTTAGTGTTGAATTAAGGATTCAGATCTGAACCAAAGTCATCTTTTTTACTAAGTTTAGTAACTTGCTAAGTATAGTGTTAAAAGCTTAGACTCCAAATTAATCTGAGACTATGACAAACATTCAAAGACCATGAAAAAGCTGTGTTTGAAGCAAAAGATCAATGAAGAAACATTGTGTTGATTACGGCCACCATGATAACATTTATAAGTAATATGAAGGAATAGAAATTCTCAAAGTTTATTTTTTCTTTTGTCTTCACTATCAAACATAATGATGGGAGGGTAAAACAAACATTGGTTGTACTTGAAACAGATTGACACTCTGTTATGGCTTATCCTCACCCTTAAATAATAGTCTATTTTTAATTTGTAAGTATATATTTATTTGTGTGGTTGTGCCAATGACTATTTTTCTTTCTAGATTCTAAGCCCTAAGTCAAGTTTTTCCTCCCCACCTTCCTGTACACTCTTCCCCTGGTGGCTAGTACAGTGCCTAGAACTTAGTTGGTGCTCAGCATCCTTTCAAAGAATGAAAGAGTTTGCTGAATCCTTGTAGGTTATCCCTGAGGAATCAGTGAGAAGTGAGAAGGATGATGACTTTCTCTTTTTGACAAAGATGTTAGTGGCAAACAGGGAACATTATCAACAAGACGTCCTAAACTGGTGGCCTATCACACACATAAAGCTGGCAAGAATCTATTGACTGGTTCAGAAAGTTATTAAATCTGAATCCTTTTAGGAGACATGCACCTTCTGGTTTATAATGGCTCCCACTTCCCTCTGCTATGTTCCAAATTTTATCCAATGTTTAAGTCTTGGATATATTTGTGGTTGGAGTCCAATAGATAGTTGGCATTGATTCTATGCAAAATTCTAGATGAAATTCATAATTGCAAAGTTGCATAGTTTATAAGAAAAATGGAGAGAAAATAATGATCTCTAAGAAACAGAACAAATCATTTTCAACTAATTCTTTTCTTTGGCAGTGTTTAGTAGGTAAATGTAGAAAATTGGGACAGTAGAAAACTAAAGGTTTCTATTAGTGGTATTGACATCTTTATCAATTATGAAGGCACTGGTGTATGTTATCATGCCTAAATATAATTGTCCAATCACTTTATAAATAATGTACTTGTGAATGACAACTTCTTAATTCATCAACTTTATTTGGTATTTTCAGATTTTCTATTTTGGAGCTGAAGATCTAGTATTCATAACAGGATCAGAAAAACAGGATCTAATAACATTTGGAGTGATTGGGTCATCGAGTTTCTTAAAGTGGGATAAAGACAGAAGTTTCCATCCTACAACAAGATGTCATTAAAAAAAAATTGCAACTCTCCTACATGAAATATGGACATATTGTAAAATTTCTCTAAATTATCACCATCATTTCTACTCCTCCTCAGATTTTTCATTCAATCTGTTTAAGGATAGTTAGAGCATCTTAGGTTCTAAAGAGAAAGTTGTGCATTTCCTTATGTTTTTGCCATATCCATTTAAAAATAATATACAAGAAAAATAACGAACGTGTATGGTTCTACTTCTGCCTTAGGATGAATTTGATGATGCTGTTAATACCGATTGACAAGAAATGAGTTTGTGTGATCTTGAGAAAGTCGTGTCTCTGAGCCTATTCTTTGTTTTTTTGTTTTGTTTTGTTTTGTTTTGTTTTGTTTTGTTTTTGAGACAGAGCCTCAAGCAGTCACCCTGGGTAGAGTGTCGTGGCATCACAGCTCACAGCAACCTCCAATTCCTGGCCTTAAGTGAGTCTCCTGCTCCGCCTCCCAAGTAGCTGGGACTACAGATGCCTGCCACAATGCCTGGCCATTTTTTGGTTGCAGCCATCATTGTTGTTTGGCGGGCCCAGGCTGGATTCAAACCTGCCAGCTCAGGTGTACGTGGCTGGCGCCTTAGCCCGTTGAGCCACAGGTGCCAAGCCAACCTTTTCTTTGTTAAGGGAAAATAAACTTAATATTGCCTAATTTTAAAAGGCTGTTGTAAAGATCATGTGAAATACTTACAGCATCTACACCGCACTGAATGCTTACTGTGGACTAGCATTCCAATCATTGCTTCATTGATGGATTCATCAGTACATTATTTTATGTATACCTTCCAGTAAATCAGATTTCAGCTGGCTACTTTGTCTCTGCTCAAATTCCAGGAACACGCAAAACTAGAAATTCAAAATCTTCCTAAGGCTTATGCTAACTCTCAAGGACATTATATTTTAAGGGCTAATTCAACCTATTGGATCTTTCTTCATCTGGTGGCATCTGTGTTTTTACGACATTTCTTCTTTAGTTTCCTTGTCAGAAATCACTCACACTAATTGTTTGTGAGTTTAGGATACAGTGCTGAAGGTTTATAGTGTCATGAGAAGGAGGTTCACAATGTGTGGCATAACATTTCCCCTTCTTGTTAGCTATTGCTTATTACTTCTCCCTTCCCTCAGAGATTTTCTTTCTTTTTTTCTTTTAACCTTCTTTTTCTGAGTTTCTCAGGAACTTCAAACTGATTGTCTTCTATTATGCAAACCTTACTCTCTCTCTCTCTTTTTTTTTAAATTATTGGGGATTCGTTGCGAGTATAAGAAACTAGGTTCCACTGATTGCATTTGTAAGGTAAAGATCTTCTTACAATCATGTCTTGCCTGCAAAAGGTGTGGCACACACCAAGACCCACCCCCTCACTCCTTCCCTCTCTTTGCTCTTCTTTTCCTACCTCTCCCCCCTTTTTAAAAGGTTTTCCTAACTGATATCCAGACTCTCAAGGTCCATTTTCTACACCATCATTTACCCAGGTTCTTGAAAAAGTCCTAGGGAGAAATGTGAATGTATTCTCTAAATTCTCCCTATGTTTTGACCAGTCTCTTCCTTGTGCTTTCTGTCTTTTCAAGGTCCAATGCAAAATATTCCTTTTACCAGTCTCCTTTGCAGCTATGTATAGTTATACAACTTCAGCCTATCACACACACCAGTACAAGATTTCTGTTCAGAAGCAAGTCGCTTGAACTCATAAAGAACAACAGTATTTCTGGTGAAGGTTCAGAGGCATGTGGCTTTCAGGGGGTCAGCAATTTCATAGGTGCTGGTGGCAGTAGTAATTGTGAATCCAGTGCATGTTTGGTGGAGGAATAAAAGAAACAAATAAGCATCAAAGCCGTTTGGGAGTAGAGCAGAACAGGGCTTTGATACTGGAACCTGAGCTTATTTCGTTTGCCTTCCTAATGAGTCAGTGAGCTGTCTACTATCCTCAAAAATTTTGTTTTTCTTGGCCTGCAGAGAGGATTTCTTTGTTTGCTTCTGACACTAATACATCCAGCATGGAATTCAAGACAGAATAATTTTGTATCAAAAGTTGAGAAGTTTTGTCTTCTTCCCCATCCCATTTTCAAATATCTAGTGTTGCTAATGTTATGGGACGCCTTCTTATTGGATAAGGGGATGTGTGTGTGATCTTCTTTTTTTTTTTTTATTTCAAGCTGGCTTTGCTTTCAGTTTCCTTTTTTTTTTTTTTTTTGTTTGTTTGTTTGTTTGTTTTTCCATTGTCCTTCCTTGTAACGATGCGCAGCGGTTGCCTCCCAAGTAGCTGGGATTACAGGCGCTCGCCACTACGCCCGGCGGTGTGTTCTTTCCTGGTGGTTGAAACCAGGTCTTTTCTCTGGCTCACTCATTTTGCTGGTCTCGAACTGTGAGCACTGGAAATCCACCCGCCTCGGCCTCCCACAGCGCTGGGATTACAGACGTGCGCCACCACGCCCGGCCTGTGTGTGTGATCTTTCGAGCTTTCAGAATCTTCTCTTAACTCTTAGTATAATTTCTAGTGATATTTCTTATTGTGTATATTTAAAATTTATTGTTCTGGGAATTCTTGCATACTTTCTGGAAAACTGTTTCGTTCAGTTCAGGGAAATCTAATATTATTTCTTTAATAATTTCTGTATTCAGATTTTCTAGAACTCTGAATATTGGAAATCTAAGTGCAATTTGTATCTTTCCTCTTTTCTACCCTGTCTCACATTTTATTGTGATTTTCTGGATTTCTCAACTTTAACTGCTATTCTTGCTTTTGAGGCATTTTTACCCCCAATTTTATCTGTGGTATCTTTAATTTTCAAGAGGTCTTTTTTAATGCTAGGACATATTTTTTATTTATTTATTTTTTCATGAGACCAATCTTGGAAGACCTTTTTATTTATTTGTTTGTTTTTATTTTTATTAAATCATAACTGTGTACATTGATGCATTTATGGAATTTGATATACCCTTTTTTTAAAAAATAGAATTTATACTTTTGAGCAGTTTTAGATTGACAACAAAAATGAGAAGTTACAGAAATTTCCCAAATACCTCTTGTCCTTTCACATGCATATCTTTCTTATTATTAGCATTTTCCACAGATTGTTAACAACTGAGGAATGTGCATTGAGACATCATTATAATCTGAAGTCTTTAGTTTACATTGGGGTCAGTATCCTGGTATTGTATACACTGTGGGTTTATGTAAATGAGTAACATCTACCCACTATCCCAGTATTGTACAGAGTATTCTCATTTCCCTGAATATTCTCCATGGTCTGCCTATTCATCTCTCCCTCTCCCTCAACCTCTGACAACTACTGGTATTTTTTCTGTTTCCCTCAGTTTGTTAGTTGACTTCAAAGACCGACTGAGCTTACAGGGATTTTGTTAGGTAAACTAATTAGCTTCTTTCTGGGACCTTTTCAAATTGATATAGGCCTTAACTTCCTGTACTCTGATATGTCAATTACCACTCCTCCATCTATTTTTCATCTGTCAAATATGCATGGAACTAATTCCAGTCACTGTTGCCTATTCTCTTACCCTTGGTTATGAGTTAATAACATTTTAATTTCTCATTTATCATTTGGGCATAATTTTGGGAGAGTTGAAAAGCAAAAATATTTTGTCCTACATCTAATAAAAATGTTCTCAATGTTTCAAACAGTGACAAACCTTTCAATCAGGAAATCTGCTGTCAGCTATTAAAACAATAAAATTATCAACTGATCATACTTGAGAGGGAGGTATGATTGTCTCTTTAACACGTGAGAGAATAAAGTCCGGAGAGGTTAAGTAGCTCATGCAGAGTCCTATCCACTTAGCAAGTGGCAGAGCGAAAAACCAAACTCAGACCAGTATAATTCCAAAGGCCATGCTTTAACTATTATACTATGCTCTGTACATTGAGAACCTGACATATCACACATTCTCAGTGATGACAACTACTGACCATGTCAACACACAGTGTAAAATTCTATGATTTATGTGGATTTTATTTCTAGAGTGAGTAGAGTAATAGGATCATCCTTCTACATAGTACGTTGCATAATTTAGGCCTGATAGCAGTAGGTAGTATTTTTAGCAAATATATTTATTTAACATTTTGTAATAGGCAGAATGATATTCTCTCAAAGATGTCTACATTCTAATCTCTAAAAACTACAAATATATTTGATTATATAGCAAGGAGAATTAAAGCTGCAGATGGAATCAAATTTGCTAATGAGCTGATTTTGAGCTATCTGAGTGGGCCCAATGTAATCATAAGGGATGTTTGAAGTAGAAGAGAGAGACAGAAAAGAAATAATCAGGAGGAAGGTAGCATGAGAAAGGCTTGGCTTACGGATGCTGGCTTTGAAAATAGAGGAATGGAGCTATGAGCCAAGGAATACAAGTAATCTCTGGAGGCTGGAAATGGAAAGGAAATCGATTATCCCTTATAGCTTGCAGAAGGAATACTGGCTTGCCAAGATTGATTTTAGTCAGATAAGACCCATTCAGATTTCTGAGTTTTAGAACTGTAAGGTAATAATATTTTGTTTTGCTTTCAGATAATAACTGTGATAATTTGTTACAGTAGCATTATAAGAAATGAATATACTTACTGATAAAATAAAGTTGAGTGAGTATGTAGGAGTGCATGGTGTGCATATGTGTAACTTATCAGGTAGAAAAGATGGTAAATGCTTAGTAGGGAGAATGTGGGAAAGGGACATGATTAAATGGTGACCCCAGAAGGGGAAGGCAGCTCTGAAAGGACGGAACAATGGAACTGCAAAGGCACTGCTCTGTGTGTGCTTGGGGTGGGAGGGAGTCCAGCTGCATCTTGGATCCAAACAGGAAAGTAAGCGACTCTTGGTGACCAAAATGACTTAAAATGCCAGTAAGCAGAGAGCATAGACTCTGTCACAGGACACCCAGGTTAGGGAGAAAACAGGTGAACTCAGGAATGGGGCAATAGCCAGTTCCAGTGGAACATGAGAGTTAGGAGCTTGTGTTGTTCTTTGCGTATTGAAAGGTCAAAGCTCTGTAGAATCTCCCGATAAACACCTTTCATAGAGTGATTTTTATCTGTTCCAGTAGAAAGGCTGGAAGTTAGGTGGGAGGGGTTTCCAGGTATCACCAACTGGGAAATAAAACAGTAGGGAAGGAAGCAGCTATAGTTTGAATGTCCCACTCAAGCTAACATTGACACTTAATTGCTACTGTAACAGTATAAGAGGTGAGGCCTAGAAAAGGTGATTATGTCATGAGGGCTGCATTGTCATAAATGGATTAATGTCATCACAGGAGTGGATTATTTGTCTCAGAAGCAGGCAAGGATGAGTTCAGCCCCCATTTGCATTCTCTGTTGTGCGTACTAGTTTGTACCTCCTTGCCTCCCACATAGCATGACTTTTTGCTAGATGCTGGTGCTATGATCCTGGACTTCTCAGCCTCTAAAACTGCAAAAAATAAATTTCTTTTCTTTATAAATTACCCAGTTTGTGGTAGTCTGTTATAGCAGCAGAAAGCAGACTAGAACAGAGCCAAAATTCTAATGAGAAGATTATCACTGTGGCAAAGCAGGGTTCAGTCTTGCTGGGACCTCTGACAATCAGTTCAGGATACACCTCAAAGCTGTCTGCTTGATGAGTGAAGGGCTTATGACATTTATCTGCAAATTTTCCTTTGGCGTGGCTGGCAGCTCTAGGGATTTTACCTTTCTACCATCTATGGACTCCCCTATGCAGGAGCTGAGCATTCTCTGGCAAGTAGATAGAACTGACCTTAAAAAGCAGCAGATGGTTGAAGTAAGAATCCCTGAACAGGTCTGGGAATGGTGGATGTCAAGGATTTATGTTCTCTATGCTACCGATTATGACACAGTTAGGATGACATGTATGACATGAGAGTCTAAGCTTCCTTACAATTGCTTCTTGCAAGATCTATGAGAAGAAAAACCAGACTGGCCAAAATGGAAATAATTTTTCCTGGCTACACTAAGAATAATTACTCATTTCCTAGAGAAGAGGGATTTGGAATTGATATAAACAAAGTATTTTTGTTCACTTAGCATACCATGTCTGTGCTTATACAGGAATCTAGCTAGATAAAGATATGGGGACTCAAATCTGAGTATTGTGGCCAATATGTCAGTACTTCAAGGACTCAAACAACGTAAATAACAGCATTTGTACTACATTCAACAAGGTGTATTGTCTTATGAAGGTGTCCCACAATAAATTTTACTTTCTTTTTCAAAAAACAAACACAAAAATCAAAAGTCCAGTAGGCACATCTCTCAAATAATGCAAATGGCAGGTGCGCAATGTGTGGTTGAGGATGCAGGTCAAGAAGTCGGTTGTCCTTTTCGTTCTTCCCTGAGGGTAGAACAGCTGGGAGTTTCATCTTCATGCACTAAGAGCTGCCATTTAAAGTCATAGCAATCTTAGATTATACAAGTTCACAGCAGGCTTGACTAACCATGGCAGACGTAATGGCTCAGAAATGAACAATGTAAAAATAAATCAAAAAGCAAACATTTGGGCCTATTTCTATTCTTACATTTGAAGACCCAAGTCAATTATATAGTGAGATATGGCAAAATGCAGATGAAAAATGTTTACTTCTTATATATCATAATCTCTGATATTTTTTGGAGTATTAAAAAGATAAACAAGAACAAATGATCTAGCTTGGAATTTCATTCTGACATTTGCTGGGTTTGTCCTTGACCAGCTATAAGCCTCAATTATTTTTTTTATCAAATATAATGTCTTCCTCAAGTATTTTTAGTGAGAAGAAATTGGATTTTCTCTTTTCATTGTAGACTTTAATTGAAACTTCATCTACATTTTTTTTTTTAGTCTTGAGATTTCTCAGAGTAGAAGAGGCATTTGCATCATTGTAATTAAGTTCAAATTATTTACTAATGCTATTTTCAGTTCTAGTTACTGTACTAAATGCTATTGATACAAAAAACAAGCAACAACAACAAAGAAAACCCCTCATAGAACACAGATCCCCTTTGCAGAGTTAAAAATTTAGTGGAAGTATAGACACAAGATCAATTCAGTCCCTTATGTTACGGGCTATAATGAAGCATATCTAAAATATTAAAGGAACCCAAATAATGAGCTAATTGATCCTTTAAGGGAAATAAAAGGGAAAAGATGAGGCTAAAGAGAAATTAATATTTGAGCCAAGACATCAAGAAAAGTAATTTATTATTTTATAAGGGAAGAGAGTTAGAGTACTCTAAGCAGAATGACCTATTAAGAATTGTTTCGAGTGCCTCTATATGCAGCAGCCTTAACATGTGGGGCCAACAGTTGTTATGATCTTGGGAAGTTTGCACACAAACTGTATCCTGAATCATCTTATAGAAAAAGCCAACCTTTGGCCTTTATAACTGTGATACAGATAACTTGATCTTTTTGTGGAATGTTTTTTGAATTTGTTTGGATTAGACAGAGGGTGTACCATTTCAGAGGCCCATCTGCAAACAACTTTACCATCTAAACTTAGCCATAAAACAGAAAATAGTGAAAACTCGATAGATAGTTTCAGATAGTTTCTAAGTAGGGAAAGAACTATCACAGATTCCAAGGGCTAATTTTCCATTTATTTTTAATCATAGAAAGTATATCAGTGCATTTTCAATGTATGAGTATGTACTGGAAAAATAAAAGTTGAGATTTTTATTTAGCATGACGGATTCCACACACACATACATTTTAATCCATGTTCTCTCTTAAATATGGACAATAAGGTAATTTTTTAAAGCCATAAATCCACAATAGCAAGGAAACAATATAGGGGCTGAAACTTAGCAGATGACTAGACACTGTCATCAACAGACTGAATGAAGCTGAAATCCAAATTGGGTGGGAGGTGAAGCCCAGCGGAAAGCAGCTTGAACCATATGAGGACATGAGGCATCCTTGAATTTGGAAATGTGAGTAGGACTGAAAAACAGAAATATCATTACTAGAAAGGATGTTGATGAAAGACTCCCAGGGAGATATGTCTATGTGTGTATGTGTGTGGGGGGGGGGATGGGGGTCAGAGACAGCTAAAAGTTTTAAAATAATTTTTTTAAACTCTGCAGAACTGTTTGAATATTTTAACTACATAACAAATCATAAAACATATTAAAAAGAGAAGTTTTCTGTCTCCTCACTGTAGGACTTGACACTTAGGAAATCCTCTCAGCCTCTCCCCACCCCCAGAACCATTTTGTTTTGGTTACCTACACCTATGGATTTGAGTATTACTTCAGTATTCTGGAAAGAAGGGAACGAAGGATTCACATGATAAAAAGGATATACATAAAGGAAAATTTTCTCGCCTTACTATTTTATGTTTTACAATTTTTCTTTAATAAAATATCAAAATGAGCAAAATTCACTGTATTACAAACACTGATCTGGTTTTAGGCATTATAGTCTTAGAATAGAATCAGGGTTTTTAAACTTCATTCTATCTCTGGTTCAATCTCCTGCAAATAACACAATGACTGATGGGCAGTTTTCTGTCAAATGTAAACAAGTCTTACAATGCTGTTTTGTGAGACATGTAACGAGGTTGAACAGAGCAATGTGTGAGACTCCTTCCCTGCAAACAAGAGCATCTAATCTTGGTGCCACTGGGAACTTTCTTGTTACCAAGATGTTCCTTATGTCCAAGATACACCTTGAATTTTGATTATATGACTTAAAAAGTAACCTGACATTTTTCTTAATCCAATTTTTTCTTCTTCCAAGTGAGCGTGATGGCTTTTTAAAAAGTATTTACGAGGGAAAATCAGATACTAAATTGTGTATCATATTGTTTAATTCTTTCTTTGACTTTTCTTTGGACCCCAAATCATGGTTTTTATCTGTCTTGAGAATAGATCAAGGTAATTTGAAATCAAGTTCAGTAAATAAGTTAGATAACAAAGTCAATAAATTCTATTTTGAAAACATAAAATTCGGGTTTTATTTTTTTGGAGACAGCGCCTTAAGCTGTTACCCTGGGGAGAGTGCTCTGGCATCACAGCTCACAGCAACCTCCAACTCCTGGGCTCAAGCGATTCTCCTGCCGGCCTCCCAAGTAGTTGGGATTATAGGTGCCTGCCACAATGCTCGGCTATTTTTTGGTTGCAGCCCTCATTGTTTAGCAGGCCCGGGTTGGATTCAAACCCGCCAGCTCAAGTGTATGTGGCTGGCGCCTTAGCCGCTTGAGCCACAAGCGCCGAGCCTGAAAAAATAAAGTTAGAGAGGGACAAGAAAGGTTTGTTTGTGACTGCCGAGCAGGTCTAACTGCAGCAGATATTTTTCTAGGTGGCTACTTTGAAAGAGTGTTACCCATTGGATATATAGAGTTTAACAGATAACATGTGTCATGGCTAAACACTCACACAGCTTAGACCTTATTGCTCAGGTGCGTTTTGATTTGATGCTTTTATTATTATATTTTGTGTATGTAAAGCAAATTATCATCTTAATTTGTCAACAACTATGAGGTTGTTATTGTATAAGTTTAGTGTAGCATCATAATCAATCAGATAATTAAAATACTTTTTTGTGTTACATAATGAATTTCATAATGGAGATAATTCACGTGCATTTAGAGATTGCTGGAGTTTGCACAAAAAACATAAAGCAAAAGCTCAACATATCTTCAAAGACATGGACGAGAGCTCAGTTAGAGTTCTGGGGATTACTGGATTGGCAAGAGTGATCAGAAAGGTGATTAGAAGATGGGTTAATTGTTAAAGATTCATAAAATTATGAAGTGTCATCCTTTCGGATCTTTTAATCAAATTCCCTAATTTTATAGAGGGCTAATTTGAGGCCCAGAGTGGTGATTTTCCTAAAACAAATGGAAGACTGGGATTCAAATTCTAGGGCTGTACACATAATGATGGAAGCCTTCTTATATTTCTTTGTAGTCTTTTTCCCTGCTCTAAGGTTCAGCCACTTTTTGAAGTAGTTTGTTCTCCAATGCTTTCTTGCCTAAAATCTCATCACTCTCTCTATTTCTGTCATCTCCAAGCCTCTGCACTAAAATCTCCTCTCCAAATTTCTTTCCTCTTAACTCCAAATTCTTTCATATTAAAGGGGAAGTTTCTGAAGACCTTTGATCTAAGCTGCTATAAACCTGGCATGGAGTGAGGTAAAAAAGCTAAAAGGTCTTTGCCTTCAAACCTTTAACAGCTGAAACCTCTGTCAGAGAAATTTCTAGCAATTCAATTTTTAGAGAGAATCTCCTAGTCCCTTAGTATAATTCAACTGTCCTAAAAAGTTGTATTATAAAGGTAAGTAATCAGATCATTTCTCTCCTCCCATCAGGATTCTTATGCTGTATAGATCATGGTTCTTTATTGTCTGATTAGAGTAATAGGTGGAGAAGAAAACTGGAGGAAGCCAGGCAAACCTAAATTAATTTCATTAAGAGCATAAAACTAGGCATGGAAGAAAGGAAAATTCCAGAAGGCAAGAAAGAGCAGCAAGACATAGGGGATGGAGAAGTGAAACTAAGAATTTTGAAATGTGGGTGAAAAAAGTTTAAACATCTCCTTCCGTGAGTGAAAATTCAGAGAGGCAGAGATGAGAAGAGAAAATTTTAAGAACTTCTTTTTTTGGTATGAGTCATTAGATGCAAGTCGTCTTCTTCTTTTTTTTTTTTTTTCTTTTTGCTTTACTACTGAGACCGGTATAGCTATAGTGCTTTTCAGGTATTTTGGGAGTTGAATTTTTGTTTTACATGGTGCATCACCATGTTGATATGGGTCTTCAAGCTGGAGCAGGAAGACCAATTTCATTTGGGAAATCGAGCTATTTTCTTTGATGCATTCCCTGTTTCCCACTATGCTTAGCCCAGTTTTTCACAATCTGCATCAATAGGAAAAATGACTGTGTGGTTCAAACCAAGAATATGAGCTAGAATGTAAATTTTATAAATTTAATTTATAAACAGTTGAGAGGAGGAAACAGTGACCAACATGCTAAGTGCTTTAACTTTGTTTTTGAGATGTTATAAAGATTAACTATGGCAAATGAAATCTGTTGATTCCCTGGCTGGTTAGCAAGTCCATTTCCTGACCTATGAGAGTAAATTTTCCAATAGCACTTTCAAGACACTGAGCTTACTAGCTCATCCTATAATTTGTCTATTTTATTTATGATATGGGTGAAGTGAAGTCCTATATGTACTTCTTATACATCTTTAATAAATATCCTGGACAGCACTAGAGATCCCTTTTCCCACCATAACTCCAAGCCCTCATTATTTCCTGGTCTAGAGTGTCACACTAATCCAGATGACTGTTTGTTTCATTGCAGCTTCTGTTTTCAATCACAATAAAAACAGAAGTTGCAGGATATTAGAGCAAAATGGATAGTGCTAAAAAATTATAGTTTAACTTCTCATTTATCAATGTAATTGAAAGTTACTAGCAGGGTGTATAGTGCCAGTGTTCCTATCAGGGCATAAGTAATTTATTTATGCAGCATAATTCATCCTTGTGAGGTTCTAATGAGGACTGTTTAATTCAGGTTTTAATCAAACCTGACAAATCATCATTGAAGTTGGCAATGGACTTGTTCACAGGTGCCATTTCCTTGCAAGTTTGACATAGCTCAGATTAGTCTCCTTCCCCTCATGTTCCTTCCAGACTTCATTTAGATAGTGTTATATCAAAGCAAAACAAAAAATACACTGGTTCCTCAACACCAAGAGGCCAAGTGCTTCTCTCTCTCTCTTTTTTCTTTTTCTTTCTTCTTTTTTTTTTTTTTACTATTTAGTGCCATTAATAGTAGCTGGTTTTATTTATTACATTTTTAAACATGGGAACTATTGAATAAGAAAAAATGATTTTTAAATATGCAAATCTATCTTGTTATAAAATACATGCATTCCTTGAGCAGTTTCATATACCAAATCTCATTATTATCCAATAATTCCCTCGATTCAGACAAGAGCCATCTGTTCACTGACTGGGGAGGATGCACCAGCTCAGATGCATGAAGCAGTAGCACTCCTGAAAGCTGACATCTCATTTGAAAAACAAAACGAGTCTTTTTTCAACAGAAAGGACCACAGTCAGTGGAAGATTCATAACACAAGAAGAATGGTGGTTTAATGAATGGAATTTAATATGTGCAAACATGCGAGTTAGGGTCTGTAACCTTCGCCACCACCAGGAGGCACTGAAGAGATATTTAATGAATTAGCTCCATTTTCAAGAGTAGAATTATGACCTCTAATCAGGCACAGTGGCTCATGCCTGTAATCCTAACACTCTGGGAGGCCAGGGTGGGTGGATTGCCTGAGCTCATGGATTTGAGACCAACCTGAGCAACAGCAAGACCTCATCTCTAAAAATAGCTGGGTGTTGATTCTTCCCAGCCATGAGCATGGTATGTTCTTCCATTTGTTGATATCTTCTGCTATTTCCTTTCTCAAAGTTTCATAATTCTCTTTTAGAGATCTTTCATGTCTTGTGTTAGATATATTCCCAGATATTTCCTCTTCTTTGGTGCTATTGTAAAAGGAATTTTTTTCAAAGGAGTCTTTGATTTTGTACTTGGCTTGACAATTGTTGGCTTCAGGTTACATTACAAGGCAATAGTGATCAAAATAGCATGGTACTGGAACAGAAACAGAGACATAGATCTATGGAATAGGATAGAGAATCTAGAGATGAACCCAGCCACATATTGTCATTTAATCTTTGACAAGCCTAACAAAAACATGCAATGGGGAAAATAATCCTTATTTAACAAATAGTGCTGGAAGAACTGGTTACCCACATGCAAAAGATTGAAACTGTACCCACATCTCTCACCATTGACAAAAATTGATTCTCATCAGATAAAAGATTTACATTTAAAATATGAAACAATAAAAATTCTAGAAGAAAGTGTGGGAGAAAGCACTTGAAGATATTGGCCTGGGACAAAACTTTATGAGGAAAACCCCACCCTAGCAGTTGCAGCATCATCCAAAATAAGTAAATGGGACTTATCAAGCTAAAAGACTTTTGCACAGTTAAGAGAACCACAAACAGAATAAACAGACAGTCCTCAGAATGGGAGATTTTTGCATGTTATGAATCTGACAAAGGCCTGATAACAAGAATCTACAGAGAACTCAAATGAAGCAATAAGAAAAGTACAAACAACTCTCTCTATTAGTGGGCAAGAGATTTGAACCGAAACTTCTCTGAGGTTGACAGACGAATGGCCAACACACACATGACAAAATACTCATCATCTTTAATCATCAGAGAAATGCAAATCAAGACTAAGATATTACCCTAACCCCAGCAAGATTAGCCCACATCACAAAGTACCAAAACACCAGATGCTGGATATTGATGTGGAGAGAAGGGAGCACTTCTACACTGCTGGTAGGATTGCAAACTAATACAGGCTTTTTGGAAAGAAGTATGGAGAATTCTTAAGGAAGTAAAAGTTGGCCAATAGTTTGATCCTGCAATTCCTGGGTATCTACTCAGATGAACAAAAATCATTTTACAACAAAGACATTTTCACCAGAATGTTTATTGAAGCCCAATTCATAATTGCCAAGTTGTGAACTAAATACCCATCAACACATGAGTGGATTATCAAATCATGGTATATGTATACCATGGAGTATTATTCAGCTATTAAAAATATGGAGACTTTACATCATTTACATTTACTTGGATGGAGCCGAAATACATTCTTCTTAGTAAAGTATCACAAGAATGGAAAAATAAATATCCAATGTACTCCATACTAATATGAAATCAATATATAAACAATTGCCTGTTCATGCGAACAATGTTATAGTCCAGTTTGGGAGTAGAGGGAAGTGGGAGAGGACATGGAGGAGGATGTATGGCAGAATGAGGGAGGGCATGAGGTGGGATCTCACCTAAGGTGCACGTTGTGAGGGTGTATAACAAGCCCCCTGAGGGGCTCTTCTACAAATGGAACTTTACCTGGGAAGTGAGAATAATGTAACTGAAATATTGTGCCCTCATATTAATTTGAATAAAGTTACAAAAATAGCCAGCGTTGTGGCAGGCACTTGTAGTCCTAGTTCCTTGGGAGGCTGAGGCAAGAGAATTGCTTCAGCTCAAGAATTTTAGGTTGCTGATAGCTGTGACACCAGAGCACTCTACCCAGGGCAACAGAGTGAGATTTTATCTCAAAAAAAAAATTATGACCTCTAAAAAAGCAAAATGTATTGTTTTCACTTTATTATTACATGTGGCCTTTCACTTTCTAAACTGTTTTAACATGTATTATTTCATTTTTATTCACAATAAACACATAATGTAAGTAACACACAGAACAATGCCTCATTTTACAGTTAAACAACAAAAGTAGAGAGGGCAATTTATTTGTCTAAGGCCATACAATTAGTAGTAATGGAATCTGAGTCCAACTCAGTGACTGTCCTTTTTATGGTCACAGTCTCTCATTAATGTTAGCAGAAACCAGTGTTTGATAGAATTCTTGCTGTACCCAACATCATCTTTACCATGATCCAAATTCTGGAAAATAAGAATATTTATTTAGGCTACCTGTAACTCTTTGGAAGACTATGAATACAAGAAAACTTCTCATGTTATATCAAGCCTATCAAATGAAAACACTTTGGCTTATGGGGATACTAAGTGTTAACTGTGGGTATTAAACATACTGCTCCAGAATCTAATATGGCTGGTTTCCCTTCAAAAGTCATAGCAAATTCCCAGTCTTTTGCTGTAGCTCATAGAAACATTTAGCTGGGAGGAACCTAAGAGAGTACATGAAAATACTATATTTATTAAGAACAAAAGAAACTGAGGACCATTGAGGGTATTTTATTTATGGACAACAGATAGCATCACAATCTTTCACTGGCAGGAGTGTCCAAACTGCAGTTTGTAGGCCACATGTGAATTATGTGAGGACTTTTTTGCATATCTGTGATGGTGGATATCACAAAAAATTATACACAGATCTCTTTTATTGCTCATCAGCTTTTGTTAGTCTGCATATTTAATCTGTGACCCAAGACAATTCTTCTTCCAGTGTGGCACAGAAAAGACAAAAGGTTGGATACCCCCTAGAGTTGACAAGTATTGTCTCTATGGATGTATTTTAAAAAGTAATTACCAAATTCTATGAGGCATCACTGCAGTTTTACACAGAATTGGGTGAGGCAGCACTTGTGAGTGCATTTCTTCCTTAAGCAATGGAAGCTGAGAATTAGAGCCAAATGGAGGCTAAGCCAGGGCATAGTCTCATCTTCTGCACATGTTGTATCCTTACTTATTAAACAATGTCATCCAAGTAAGGCTATCTAGCCCTTCTGTTTTTGGAAGTTATCTTCACTTTTATTGCAGTTACAAGTAGTTTGTAAGAAGTTTACTCCTAGTCTGTCAATATTAAACATGGAGAAATTCTGGAGATCACAGTGTGGAGGGAACAGCATGAGGAGGAGGCAGGCTGGGCACACCGAGGACAGGCAATTTCAGAGTCTGGGGCAAAGGCCCCAATAATTGGTTAACTTTTCTTGCTAACTTTGAGAGAATACCAAAACAGGGAGGGGATTGTAAAATGTTTAAATTTGAGAAGGCATTTAAAAATGTACATTTTCAAGAATGAGTTGAGAGAGCAGTCTGAGCACATGGGCTAATCTATCCTCTCTGTCCTAAGCCTCATGATATTGCAGACTAATTTTTAAGCCCATAAACATTTTGGAAATCACGAAAGAGGCATCAGCAGGAAACAACATATTATGAAGAATTTCAGGAAGATTAAAAGCAGATGGGTTCTGAAGGACAGAAAACCAGAGGAGAAAAAAAGTAGACCCAAGCTGGCATGGAGAAGAATTGCCAGAAAAGAAAACCTGGAGAAACTTCAATCTTAGTAATAAATGCATAGATCATAAATTAGTATTTGTGCTATCATCAAGATAATTTCTTAAAAGATATCCAATATAACATTTTTCCACAGCCCTCATTTGTAAAGAAACTTTCAGTTAAATTTATTCTAGAATGAGATGTTAGGAATGGCTCACCAATTAGTGGGTTCTGCATATAGATTGTTCTTATATGAGATATTGAGAATGAACAGAAAAGCAGGGTAGATTTTGAGGGTAACTGTGGATATTTACAATAGAAAACTTGGTGGAAAGTCAGCTCCTTTTATTTTTATTTTTTTTATTAGATCACAACTGGGTACATTACTGCACTAATTAATATACATTAATTAATGTAATTGGGTATATTACCGCATTATTGGGTACAATGTACCCACTCTGAGGAAGTGAAAACAGATCATAACTGGGTACATTACTAGATACCATTATGGGGTCCCAGGAAGTGAAAACAGTTATGATCTGTTTTCACTTCTCAGAGCTTTCCTTACTTTGGTTAGCTTGGGAGTCCTTATTTTGCCTTTTTTAAATTAGATCATAACTGTGTACATTACTGCATTATGGGTTACAATGTACCTGCTCTGAGGAGGTGAAAACAGATCATAACTGGGTACATTACTGCATTATGGGTTACAATGTACCTGCTCTGAGGAAGTAAAAACAGATCATAACTGTTTTCAGTAATGTACAGTAATTACAGAAATGTACCCAGTTATGATCTGTTTTCACTTCCTGAGAGCTTTCCTTACTTTGGTTAACTTGGGAGTCCTTATCTTGCCTGTTTGCACTCAACCATGCACAGTAAGGGGGTTTTGTCAAGTACTCACTTCACCCATTTATAGAGAAACTATAGTCCTATTGTTAGCACCCCCCAACACATATGCACCTGCACTATCATCACCACCATTAAATATAGGAAATGAAACATCAAAATCTCAAAGGCAACTCAAATTGGGTGCTTCTAGATTTTCACTTTGAAATACAAAATGAAGCATCACCAAATATTTGAGATAGATCAACAGTGTAGAGAGGAGGACCACATAAATAAACAAGACCAACTCCAGTAAGAACAGAGATAATTTTGCAAATAAAATGTAACCTTAGACAAACTTATGATTCAACAATTGAAGCGATTGGGGGCAACTTAAAATTCTTAAACAAGATGAAGAAACTTTGAAAAGTGAGTGAGAAAAAAACCACTTCCTATTAAAACAACAATAAAATAATCAAGGGAAAGGCTAAATATTCAGATGACTATTGTTGAAGAACAAATTATAGATTTGAAAGTTAAATTTAAAGTTTAAGGTAAGATCAAAAGGAATGAAGGCAAGCAATAATCAAAGAAATTATAAAAGAAAATTTTCTTGAGTCATATCAAGGCTCAATTTCTTCAGTTTATAAAAATCCTCTATAGACTATGCTGGAGAAAATAAAAAAAATCCAGACAAATATTGGTTAAATTTCTAGACTCTAAAGACACAGATTAAAAACTAAAAGGGTCCAGAGAGATCAGCAACTAAAAATTTACTAATAGGTACTATTACTTGTCTGCCAGAAATCTGTTCCCTAGTCTTCTATATTGTGCTAGAATTCTGCTTTTATCAGGTAATTAGTAGACTGTATACTCTTTTAGAGAAGGTAGACCTCTTTCTCAAGGGGAATTGTTATGTTCTTATTCCATTTGCAAGAATTGGTTTGGGCATGGAAACGTAATTAAATTGTGCTTTCTGGGATAAAAGAAATATGTCTTTGGAAAAAATGATTTGCTATTTTGGAGAGAGAGATAAAAATAGACAAACAAACAAGATGTTGTCAAGGGTATATGTGATTCCTGGAATTCTTTCAGAGATGTCTTGGCCATGACAGCTGATTCCTGGAATTCTTTCAGAGATGTCTTGGCCATGACAGCTGGTCAATATAATTTTGATAGCATTAAAAAAAATAGAAACAGGGCGGCTCCTGTGGCTCAGCGAGTAGGGCGCCGGCCCCATATACCGAAGGTGGTGGGTTCAAGCCTGGCCTCGGCCGAACTGCAAAACAAAAAAAAATAGCCAGGCGCTGTGGCGGGCGCCTGTAGTCCCAGCTACTAGGGAGGCTGAGGCAAGAGAATCACTGAAGCCCAAGAGCTGGAGGTTACTGTGAGCAGTGTGACGCCACGGCACTCTACCCAGGGCAATAAAGTGAGACTCTGTCTCTACAAAAAAAAAAAAAAAAAAAAAATAGAAACATAGTTGGGTCCTTAGCCACATTATCGCAATACTGAATAAACATACACTGATATTATCCTATTTAATATTTGTTTGTTTTTCTCTTTGAGTTAAGAAATTCTCTAATTTATAACAGTAGCAGATTAACTTTACACCAATAAAAGATGAAGAAATTGATGTGACAATT
>CAUYON010017092.1:0-46727 GCA_963573935.1 Arctocebus calabarensis
CCTCCTACATAACCCCGAGGAAGGCTGCTTCCAGGGCCAGGGTTTTCTTTTTTTTTTTAGTCAGAGCCTCAAGCTGTCGCCCTGGATAGAGTGCTGTGGCATCACAGCTCACAGCAACCTCCAACTCCTGGGCTCAAGCGAGTCTCCTGCCTCCGCCTCCCAAGGAGCTGGGACTACAGGCGTCCACCACAACGCCCGGCCATTTTTTGGTTGCAGCCGTCGTTGTTGTTTGGTGGGCCCGGACTGGATTCGAACCTGCAGGCTCAGGTGTACATGGCTGGCGCCTTAGCCCGTTGAGCCACAGGCACCGAGCCAGGGCCAGGGTTTTCTTGGTCTGGTTTGCAGGGTCAGTGAGGGCGGCACTCTTGGATCAGAGCCTGGGGCTCCCAGTACCAGCATCTCCCGGGCCTGGGTCCCTAGGCTCTGCTCCTTGCTCCCATCCCTCCTTGGGACCTGGCCCCCTGGAATCCCAGACAAGCCTTTACCCTCAGGAAATAGGCTTTTAATAGCCTGAGGCAGGCACATAATTAACAAATAACAATTCTGGCTTAGCACAAATGAGCTCCTTGTCTGGGGCAGGGCTGGCATTTGTTTTTTAATCCCCACAGTGGGCTTTATCCTCCTGAGAGCTTTTCCCTCCTGCTCAGCCATCTTGGCCCCTGTGGCTGGGAGCCCCAGGAATCAGAGAGTCTGGGGTCCCTCCCTCCTGCTGGCCCATCCTCCTCCTCCTCCCTTCCCCCTTTACTCCCCCTTCTCTCAACCCCTCCTCTCTGTTTTCAGCATCTGGGCTCACTGAGGACCTGGGCTTTCAGAGTGAGAGTGTGGGCTTTGTCCTCAAGCTCCAGACCATGTTAAAACGCAAATGTGAGATGTTTTATTTTAGAATGTCTGGAATATTCACCGAGGAAGGGGCTTTGGAGACTGAGCTGGGAGGCTCCCTCCTATTCCAGGCATGATCCTCAGAGCTTCCCTTTGTTGGGGAGCAGCTCCTGTGGATAGAGTGCAGAACTCTTAACAGGCAGGGAGCCCTTAGGCAGGCCGCAGGCTGGGTGCTGCCCACGAATTCATTAGTTTCACCACAGGCAGCTCTTGAAGAGAGGGGCTGCCCCTACCCCCCTCAGCCAGGGTTTTGGATTTGGGTTTTGTTTTGGCATTAACAAGCCTTGGGCCCTTGAGGTTCTGTTACTAGCAGAGAGGACATCAGGCAGGTCCCAGATCCAAACTTCCTGCCAGTCTCTGGGCAAGCAGAAAGCAGGAGCTGGTTTGTGAACTGCAGGCCTTGGCTGTTTTTATAAATAAAGTTTTATTGGGACAAAGCAACGCCCACTAATTTCCATATCGTTTAAAGCCACACCCACACATTTCCATACTGTCTATGGCTGCTTTGCTGCTGTACATGTAGTTGGTGTGGCCCACAAAGTTAAAAATATTTACTGTCTGACCTTTTTCAGAAAATTGCCCAGCTGCACTGTATAGGATTATAGTTGTAAGAAGCCCTGCTCTTGGAGGCTGCCCAACCTGGGTCTGGGTTCAGATCCTGGCTCTGCCACCCATTAGCTGTTCAACTGGGTGTAAGTCATTACTCTCTGGGGTCCTTGTTTTCCACATTGTGAGGTGGGGCTAATAACATTGATGTGGGGTAGCTGTGAGGACTGAAGGAGGAGGTGTCTGGAGGGTCCTGGAAGCACCACGGCAAAGGATCCTTGTCCATTTGGTAATAGGAGAGCCCTCTCCAAGTGGCTTCCTGTGGTTTGTTCCACATTCTGGGCTTCTGTGTAATGCTGAGCAGAAACATTCTGTTCTTTAAGGAAGGCTCAAACACCACTGCCTTAAACCAGTTCAGAGAGACTTCATTTGTGCTCCCAAGGGGCTAGTAGTCTCACAGGGGAGAGGTGGCCTCTTCCTACAAAACTAACCAGATTCAGGGTGGGAGGCCATGGTTGCGGTTCACAGGGTGGGGAGAGGGGTGGAGAATGAGGTGGGGCAAGTGGGCCCCTAGGAGTGGCTTGGGCTCACCTGGCACTGGCTATGTGCCAGGCACTGTGGCATTCCCTCCCAGCCCAGAGAGGTGGGTGAGCCCACCTTAATTTTGTCTATGAATACAAGAAGGCTGTGAAGAGTTGGGCTGACTGCAAAGATGAAGGGTGCTCAGTGCACACAAGAGCACCCACACTTCCGACAACTGCAGTTTAGGGCTCCCCAAGCCACTCTCAGGTTTGCTAATTTGCTACAAGGACTTACTGAGAGGGATTGTGCTCAGGGAAGGATACAGGCTACAGTCAGCCAAGGAGCGAAGCTCAGAGGGCAGGACCCAGGAGGGTTCCAGGCACAGGTTCTGGGCACGAGCTCCTGGCTGTGCTCTTTCACTGGAGCCATTCGTAGCCCCAGAATGTGGTCCCTGAGCCTCAGTGTTTGAGTTCTTATTGAGCATTAAGAGTTGAATTGTATCTCTCAAAAATTCATATATCAAATTCCCAGGCCCCTGTGTTCCAATGCAACCTTTTTGGGAACAGGGTCTTTGCAGATGTGATTAATTAAGATGAGATTTTTATAGCCCTGGCTCAAACTATGTATCAAAAACATCTGTGCCCTCTTGGCTCGGCGCCTGTGGCTCAACGGGCTAAGGCGACAGCCATGTACACCTGAGCTGGCTGGTTCGAATCCAGCTGGGGCCCACCAAACGACAATGACAGCTGCAACCAAAAAATGGCCGGGTGTTGTGGCTGGCCCCTGTAGTCCCAGCTGCTTGGGAGGCAGAGGCAAGAGACTCGCTTGAGCCCAGGAATTGGAGGTTGCTATGAGCTGTGATGCCACAGCACTTTATCCAGGGTGACAGCTTGAGGCTCTGTCTCAAAAAAAATCTGTGCCGCCTTAATATTTTGAAATAAAAATATTAAGATGAGGGCTCAGTGCCTATACCTCAGTGGCTAGAGTGCCAACCACATACACCAGAGCTGGTCGGTTGGAATCCAGCCTAGGCCTGCCAAACAACAATGACAACTACAACCAAAAAATAGCTGGGTGTTGTGGTGGGCGCCTGTAGTCCCAGCTACTTGGAAGGCTGAGGCAAGAGAATTGCTTGAGCCCAAGTGTTTGAGGTTGCTGTGAGCTGTAACACCACATCACTCTACCCAGGGTGACATGCTGAGAGTCTGTCTCAAAAAAAAAAAAAAAATGGAAATTAAGATGAGGCTGTACTAGGGGAGGGTTGGCCTCTAACCTAATACTACTAGTGTCATTAAAAGGAGAAATCTGAGTCTGGATGCAGTGGCTCATGCCTGTAATCTTGGCACTCTGGGAGGCTGAGATGAGTGGATTGCTTGAGTTCATGAGTTCAAGACCAGACTGAGTCAGAGTGAGACCCCATCTCTAAAAAAAATAGCCAGGCATATGGCGAGCACCTGTAGTCCCAGCTACTTGGGAGGCTGAGGCAAGAGGATGGCTTGAGCCCAAGAGTTTGAGGTTTCTGTGAGCTGTGACGCCATGGTATTCTACCAAGGGCAAGAAAGTGAGACTCTGTCTCAAACAATAAAATAAAATAAAAAAGAAAGGGAGAAATCTGGACACAGACATACACCCTGGGAGGTGCCATGTGAAGAAGAGGCAGAGTGGGTGCTGTGTCTACAATCCCAAGTGACAAAGGTGGCCAGAAAGCCACCAGGTAGTGGGAGGAGGCCTGGAGCAGATTCTCCCTCACAACTTCAGTGGCAGCCAAGCCTGCCACACCCTCATGGGCCTCCAGCTCTGTGGACAATGGGACAATTTGCTATTTAAACCTCCCTATTTGCAGCTGTGGCTTTGCACGGGATGCCTTCAGGACAGCTCTCAGGCTGCAGTTTCCCTGGGCTTAACCCAAAGCCCCCACCATAAATCATGTTTTGTTTTGTTTTTAGAGACAGGATCTCACTCTGTCACCCTTGATAGAGTGCTGTGGCATCATAGCTCACAGCAACCTCCAGGTCTTAGGCTTAGGCGATTCTCTTGCCTTAGCCTCCTGAGTAGCTGGGACTACAGGTACCCGCCACAACGCCTGGCTATTTTTTGTTGCAGCTTGGCGGTGGCCCTACTCACTGAGCCCATATAGTTTTTCTTTTCTTTTCTTTTTTTTTTTGAGACAGAGCCTCAAGCTGTTGCCCTGGGTAAAGTGACATGGCATCACAGCTCATAGCAACCTCCAACTCCTGGGCTTAAGTGATTCTCTTGCCTCCGCCTCTCAAGTAGCTGGAACTACAGGCGTCTGCCACAAAGCCCGGCTATTTTTGTTTGTTTGTTTTTGTTTTTGTTTTTTTAGAGACAGAGTCTCCTTTGTCACCCTTGGTCAAGTGCCATGGTTTCATGGCTCACAGCAACCTCCAGCTCCTGGGCTTAGGCGATTCTCTTGTCTGAGCCTCCCAAGTAACTGGGACTACAGGCGCCAGCCATAATGCCCAGCTATTTTTTTGTTGCAGTTCGGCCAGGGCTGGATTTGAACCCACCACCCTTGGTATATGGGGCTGGCGCCCTACTCACTGAGCCACAGGCACTGCCCAGCCCAGCTATTTTTTGATTGTAGTTGTCCTTGTTGTTTGGCAGGCCCGGGCTGGATTCAAACCCACCAGCTCTGCTTGAGCTATAGGTGCCGAGCCCATAAATCATGTTTTTGGACATAAGTGTGACCAGGGCCCCCAGGCAGACAAAGACTCTCCTGTCAGGCAGGATAGTCCAGGGGCTTGAATAGCCAGGAACCAAGGACAGAGACCAGACCTCTGAGAAGCCCCTTGACATTTCCCACAGCCAGTGGTAGTCCCACTGGACACCTGCTGTTCCTGCTGGGGTCTGGGGAGGAACTTTGCTGACTCCAAAAACTATCTGCTGCTGAATAACAAACCACTCCAAGGCTCGGTGGCTTGAAAAACACACCTTTATTTTCTCAGGGTTTTGTGGTTCAAGAATTGAGGGGTGGCTTAGCTGGCCGGTTCTGACTCAGGGTCAATAGTGAGGTTACATTGAAGATGGCAGGCTGGGCTGTAACCTCATCTGATGGCCGGCCTGGGGCTGGGGGGCCTCAGTTTTTTACCACATGGCTTTTCCACGGGCAGCATGAGCATCCTCAAAACATGGCAACGGGCTCTTGCCAGAGCGAGTGGTCCAGAGAGCAGGGATGAATTCACAGTGTTTCCTGAACTCACCGCAGGAGTCACTCACCATCACTCTGACCTCTGGCATCCACCCCACACCCCAGGGTTCTGACTTCAGCTCTTGTGGGAGTATTTTACAACCCCCCCCCGACCTACGGGATCACATCACATGTAGGAGCGTTGTCTTAGTGGTGGGGGGCTGAGGAGAGCAGGACAAATAGCCCCCCACTGCTCTGCTCCTGCAGTTGGCCAGGGGCTTTGCCATTGGAGCTGGATTAGTCCCAGTTAGGCCCTGTAGGGCGAAACCTCATGGAGGTGGGCCGAGAGACGGGCTCTGCACCTAGCTTTGGGATCCGCAGCCCTCCTGCTTGCTCTGTCCCGGCTTCTGTGCTGGGAGATGTGGACATGTGGGACAGCACGGCCCTCAGATGCCTGTAGCAAAGGGAGACAGAAATAAGAATTAATTGTGTCGGTGTTGTGTGGCCAGCGCCGAAAGATTCACTGCGGGAGTGAGTGACTGAGTGAGTGCCGATGGGCAGGGGCTGAGCCATCAGACTTGCTGAGACATCTACCCCAAGAAAGAGCCTGTTGTGCTGTTTTTCTTTTTTTTCAAGACAGAGTCGCACTCTGTCACACTGGGTACAGTGCCGTGGCATCATCGTAGCTCACAGCAACCTCAAACTCCAACTCCTGGGCTCAAGTGATCCTCTAGCCTCAATCTCCCCAGTAGCTGGGACTATAGGTGTTGGCCACAATGCCCAGCTCATTTTAGAGACGGGAGTTTCTCTCATGCTCAAGCCATGGCATCGTAGCTCACAGCAACCTCAAACCTTTGGGCTCAAGCGATCCTCTTGCCTAAGTTTTTGGGCTCAAGGCACCTTGAACTCATGAACTCAAGCAATCCACCTGCCTTGGCCTCCCAGAGTGCTAGGATTACAGATATGAACCACCACGCCTGGCCCTGTTATACTGGGTTTTGAAGGATAGGTAGGAGCTTGCCACCCAGACAAAGAAAGAAAGTGCATCCCAGGCTGGGAAAGCACCTACAGAGGCATGACGGGGCCCAGGGAGCCCTGTGAATTGGGGGAACTGTGAGCAGTTTGGGTGGCAGGAATGAGGCTGCAGGGAGGTGGGGCCTGGGCATGAAGGCTAAAAGCTGGACAAGTGTCCCAACGGGCCTGTGATCAGCATTCCCCAAATACGTCCATGATTTGTGGCTCTGTAAGGTGCTAACGGGTCATTTGAATTTCCTGAGCCTCAAATTCCTCGTCTGTGGAGTGGGGACAGCATCCCCACTCTGGTAGAGTCCGCAGGACCCGCGGTGCTGGTGAGGGGTGGAGGGCGGCCAGTGGTGGGTGGCTCCCCAGCGGCACTGATGCCTGTCTCTCTGTCGTGTGTGTACGTGTGTGTGTCTCGCACGGCCTGCCTTCTCAGGCTTTAAAATGTGTGTCAGCAGCAGCAGCGGCAGCCACGACGAGGCCCCCGTCCTGAGCGACAAGCACCTGGACGTGCCCGACATCATCATTACCCCTCCAACCCCCACAGGCATGATGCTGCCGAGAGACTCCAGGAGGACAGGTGAGGCCGCCCTGCTGGCACTGCTGGGCTGGGTCGGGGGTGGGGGTCCCCCTCTCTGTCCCCTGCACCCCCTGAATTTATCAGGAATCCCTGGTCAGACCTGTGTACACATCTCCGTCGCCCCCACCATGGCACCAGCCTCAGGAGATGCGGTGTGTTAAGTAATTAGTAGACAACCCCTGCCAGCAGCAGGACACCAGTGATGGATGGGGCTGGGCTGGCCTGTCACATGTTCTCCCACCAGCCAAGACATGAGACGGATGGGCTGTCCCCTGTCCATCTTACTGGGCACAGTGGCTTGGCTGGACAGCTCCTGGACCTGGGAGGTTCCTTAAGCAGCTCTGGGGAGGACAGACCTGTACAGAAGGACTGGCGCGGGTGTCACCTCCCGACTGTGCCGTCAGCCACTCTTCTTTGGAGATGGGCGGCACAAGACGGGGTGCACAAGCTTGGGAGCCAGGAAGCTCCGACTCTGAGTCACTGTGTGACTGTGAGCGGGGGCAGGGCCCCACCCAGCCTCAGTTTGCTCATCTGTCAGGTAAAGATGACAGTGCCTCCAGGAAGGAGTGCCTGGCGCAGTGCCTGGTGGCGGGGTGTAGTTGCATTCCTAACAGTGGTAGCTAAGCAAGGGAATCAATCCCCAGACCTGGCGAACATGTCCTCCAGGGCTGCTGGAATACTTGTCTGATACCAAGGGCTTCTCTCTGGGGTTTGAGAGAGGAGAGAGCGAGTCAGGCCCTTGCCCTGTCCCTGAGGGACGTGGAGAAGGTGTCCCCTCCCCTGGGCTTCAGCTGCTCTGAGACCAGGGGGCAGGCGTGGGTTCCTCGGTCTTCCCCAAGGAGGCTGAGCTGGTGGGTGCAACCCCGAGACTGTGGGAGACCAGGCATTGAGAATAGGCATGGGGAGTGCCTGGGATCCCTGAGAGACCCAGCAAGACTGGGGTCCCTCTCAGCCACTTGGGACACCACAAGGAAGGGAGCCCAGCCTTCCTAAGTTCCCAAGAAAAGGGGCCAAGGTTGAGGGGTCCACGCAGGTGTTAATGTCCTGTTTTTCCTAGTCTGGCTGGACGAGACGGGGTCATGCCCAGATGATGGAGAAATCGACCCTGAAGCCTGAGAGGAGTCCCAGAGCGGGGATCTGTAAGCAGCTCCTGCTCCGGTGTCCCGTGCCCAGGTGTCTGGGGACGTGGCAGCCTGTGGCAGGTGTGCTGAGTCCCCTGGATAGGAAACTCAGTGAATCCGGCCCCATACCAGAACAGGAGTGAGGACCAGCAAGGAATCCAGCCTGCCCACTCCCGGGACCATCTTCCCCAGGCCATCGAGCAGACCAGACCTCTGACACCTCCATATTGTCACTGACCCTGATGTGGCAAAAGGTGATGATGCCATTGTGACAGCTGGTGGGGTCCCAAGGCCAGGCTCTCTTTTGGACAAATGCCCTCCCAGCACCCTGGGCCATGAGAACACATGCCCCAAGGTCAGCACGAACAAGAGGGGACAGGAGAGACAAATCCATGGCAAGAGAATCAAGACAGCAACAGCCTTTCTGAGGCTCCAGCGAAGCCCGTGGTCGGGTGAACGCTTCTCTTGCAAGAAGCGGCTTCGTTTTTTACAAGTTGTTTTATAGAGACTGAAGCAGTCCAAGAAATGATTTATAATTTCTTTTTTTCATTATAAATAAAGATCCTCTGTAACAAACATCCTGCTTCTTGGATTGGGAGGAGGAGATGGCGCGCAACTGAGTAAACAGGTGGGTTTCAGAGAGGTGCTTAGTATGGCAGAGCCGGTCTGGTTGTGGCAGGCTTTTTGGTGTTCTTGAGTCCTTCATTGTTCAGGCTTCTGTGTGGCCAAGGTCATGGGCTCTGAGAACTCCTCAGAGTCCCAGTTCCATCCTTCCCAGCTATGGGATCCCGGCACTGATACATCCCTAGGTTGGGAGGAGATGTTGAATTTGTTTGAGGTTTTTTCTTTCTTTCTTTTTTTTTTTTTTGTAGAGATAGAGTCTCACTTTATCGCCCTATCGGTAGAGTGCCATGGCATCACACAGCTCACAGCAACCTCCAACTCCTGGGCTTCTTGCCTCAGCCTCCTGAGTAGCTGGGACTACAGGCGCCCGCCACAACACCCGGCTATTTATCTGTTTTGCAGTTCAGCCGAGGCCGGGTTTGAACCCGCCACCTTCATTATGTGGGGCCAGCCTCCTACTCCATGAGCCACAGGCGCCACTCATCTTTTTTTTTTTTTTTTAAAGCAATTTATTTGTTGGTTTCACTTGGTCCAAGGTCCTAAATTACTAATTTAGACTCTGTTTGAGTTTTTTCAAAGAACATCAAATTGTGGCCGGGTGCGGTGGCTCATGCCTATAATCCCAGCACTCTGGGAGGTTGAGGTGCATGGATTGCCTGAGCTCAGGAGTTCAAAACCAGCCCTGAGCAAGAGTGAGACCCCATCTCTACAAAAAATAGAAAAATTAGGCATCATGGTGGCAACTGTAGTCCCAGGTACTGGGGAGGCTGAGGTAGGAGGATCATTTGAACCTAGGAGTTTGGGGTTGCTGTGAGCTGTGATGATGCCACAGCACTCTTGCCTGGGGGACAGAGTGAGACTCTGTCTCAAGAAAAAAAGAAAAAAGAAGATGAAATTGTTGCTGGGGTCCTGTCTTTGCACAAGCTGCTCTCCCCCCTTGGTTGGGCACCCTCAGACGCAGAGCCTAAGCAAAGAGTTCAGGCACAGAAAGTTGATCTGAGAAGTGATCCCAGGTATACAAGTAGGGAGTGGGGACGTGCGGTCCAGGGGCCTCCGAGCCCATCCTCGGGTTTAATCCTCCGCTGGAAGGACTTGCAGAACCCAGAAAAGCCATTACAGCCATGGTTGGGGTTTAGTACCACAAGCAGCTACAGATCAAAGCCAGCAGAGGGCAAGAGGATCCAGGAGAGCCAGGTGCCAGCTTCCCGCTGCTTTCCCCGCGGGCAGAGAGGGGGCATGGACAATGCTGAGTTCTCCTGCCCGTGATGTGTGCCAATATCCGCTGAGTATTGCCTACCAGGGAAGCTCCCCGAGCCTCGGTGTCGGAGTCGTCATTGGGGTTTATTCGTATGGACACGGCTGATACTGAGTTAGCCTCTAGACCTCCAAAGCTTGAGCTGAAACCTCACATCATTAGGGTAGACTGTACACTGGGTACAGGCCCCGGCTGAACAAAGACACTTACCAGGCGTTCCAGGAACTGAGAGGTCACCCCCCAGGAGCCAAGGGCAAAGGGCACACTTAACCCTCAGTGCACAAGAGGCAGGTGGCGGAGGTAAGAGGCCATAAGGGAGCTGAGGGAGCCAGGGCCTCCTGGAGGGCAGCGTGGACTCCTGAGGGGTCGGAGTATGGGGTCGGCGTCCTCCCTTCCCCTCATTGTTGGCTGAATGTGGCTTCCAGAAGCCCCCAGCCCATCCGTGCACAGACAGCGCCTCACAGAGGCCATGTGGATACATGCTGGGCGCTGAGGCCCAGGGGCATGGTGAGCCCTCCACCCCCCACATCAGGCCAGCTGCTTGTACGTGTGTCCTGCACTGCAGCAGGGCCCGCTCTCAGAAGTCCTATGCTGGGTTTAACGCCCTGCTGTGGCCACCTTGAAATTCTCAGTCAGTGCCGAGCAAAACTTGGTCCTTTTGCAGCAGGCCCTGCAGATGCTCCTCTTCCGCCTCGCACAGGGGTGTGTGCCACAGGGAGCCCCCAGGAGTGCCGCCCACCGTCCACTGAGCCTGTGCTCCTTGGAGTCTCAAGGGACATTTTCTTTTTTTTTTTTTTTTTTATTGTAGAGACAGAGTCTCACTTTATCGCCCCGGGTAGAGTGCCGTGGCGTCACACTGCTCACAGCAACCTCCAGCTCTTGGGCTTAAGCGATTCTCTTGCCTCAGCCTCCCGAGTAGCTGGGACTACAGGCGCCCGCCACAGCGCCCGGCTAACTATATAATATCTTAAACTGAAGAATATAACCATCTTGTATTACAAGTAGGTACCTGGATCAAAAGAACTTCACTTTTTCCAGAATGCTACCAAGCCAAGTTTATTTCTGGCTGGCTACCTACAAAAAGTCAGATTCAGATCTACGAAGGAAAATAATATGGTATTTGTTTATCTGTTTGTTTTCTTTTGTGCTCTGGGCAAGAGCATGGCAAATTGATTCTCCTGCAGAAATATCAGTACTTTAGAAGCTCTGTAATTACATAATGAACACAATTTCTTTCTTATTCTCAATTAAAAAAAAAAAATCTGCTATCTAAATGTTTGACCTCTGAAAGACTGCATATTAAAAAGCTTAATCATAACATTTCAAGTTAAAAATGGCTTTTTATGGAAACCTTTATTACTTGAAAGGCTGTGTCATCTACTTCCTTGATCAAAATAGGTAGTGACCTGTAAAGAAGCCAAGAAATTTCTACTTAGAGTGGTTTTTTTCCTGATGGATGAAGGAGCAAGCAAAGATTCTTCCTGGCAAAGTGTGGGCGGATAATTTATGTGACAGTCACATTATGAACGAGGCAATATGAGCATCAAAAAGTTCACGGTATTTACTTCTATCAAGTTCTGTTGATTAGAAAAGCAAGGTATGGTTCAAAAATTATCTGAACCTCCAATAATTTTTGGCTTCTCCTGCATGCCAGCCTCTATGAGAATACACTGGAGGCTCTGGAAAGGAAGCCATGTGCTTCCATAGTGGTTGGCAATAACACTTCCAGCACTGGTCCCAGTTGATTTAACCAAGTCCCCCAGTGCAGCATGAAGAATAGGGCTGGATGCACAGAACAGCATGAAATCCTCTGTATTAAAATTCAAGTATCGTTCACAGCAGTTGTAAGCTTTATCAGAAATCCTAGAAACAGGCACATTTTCAGGATCTGAGGCACTGAAAGGATCTTTTGTAATATTGCACACTGTATAATAAACACTGTCGTCATGACCAGGTCTGGATCTTCTGGGAGTCTGCACTCCGTCCAGGCTCTTGGCAGAACTTCAGGTAGGGAAACATTTACTTTAACATGATTAATTATTCCCAACTCTATTTTGCCAAGGACCATGCTTTCTGTCCTCTCTTTTTAATCATTGATCCTGAAATACTTCTGCAACTTGTTCAGCCTTCAAATTAACATGTACACATTGATAAATATACATATTTGATTAGATCTTTCTTTTCTATAGAAACTGATCATGACAGACTCAGTTGGACAAGCACAGTGTAAATATCTATTTCATTCATATTATTTGAATGGTATAATTTAATTAGTCCATGTCTAAACCACATTTGTGGGTCAGCTGGTAAAGCCAGTATTCTCAAATAAAACTTGGTTTTAATAGGGTTTCAATAATGCGGTTACTGCAATAGTACAGTAACTCTCACACAAAAATACTAAATATTACACAATAATACCATTGAACTATTTCACAATTAACAATAGAATAATCTCAGACTAAAAGTTTTTTCTAGTACCTGTGACCTAGAGATAAGAGGGCAAAAATTTGAGATGGTTATATTAGTAAATAACGTTACACTTCACTTGGAATAGCAATGAAATATACTTGAAAATTTTGTCTCATGTCACTCTTTATAAATGTGCTTTGCTATGAAAAAAGGCTTTTTTTTCCTTTTAGGAAGAAGGAGAAGGGGAACAGAAGGGCTGTGTTTGGGGTTATTTTGTGTGTGCACATAGGTCTGTGTGTGTGTGTCTCCTAAAATGGTCAGTTAATAAAATAATATAATTCATCAACACAACTCTATATTTAAACCTCAGGTTTAAAAATAGTTTATTTTTGGTTGAGTCGGAGCAGAAAACAACGTTAAAAAAATAGCAAAGCACTTCTGAGGTCAAACTTTCTCATCATTGTTCATTTTAAGAAAAAAAGTGTGGTTGTATTAGCCAAGGGTCTACAGAGAAACAGAACCAACAGGAGAAATTTACTCTAAGGAACTGGCTAACATGATTATGGAAGCTGGCAAGTCCAAAATCTGGAGAGCTCATGTCCCAGTTTGAGTCCAAAAACTGGCAGGCTTGTGTTTTACCAGGAAGTGCTGATATTATAATTCAGAAACTGCAGGGCAAAATAATTCTTTCTCAGGGTAGGTCACCCCTTTATTTCATTCAGGTCTTCAATCGATTGTATGAGGCCCACCCACATTATAAGGGTAATGTACTTTATCCAATCTACCAAATAAAAGTGTTACTCTCACGCAAAAATACCCTCAGAGAAACACCCAGATTAGTGTTTGAAAAAATATCTGGTCATTGTATGGCTCCAGCTAGTTGACCCCTAAAGTTAACTATCACACTGGACAAGGAGAATAATTTACAAGAGAGCCACACAATGGAAAAACTTAATAAAAAATGTGTGTTAACACCATGGAGCAGCCAAATCCACACTGGTTCAAATATGATACTATTTGCATCTCCTTGTTGGGAGCAAGCAATTTGTCCAAACTTCTTAAATTACCTACCAAATAAGAACTTATTCTCTTTTTTTTTTTTTTGAGACAGAGCCCCAAGCTGTCCCCCTGGATAGAGTGCTGTGGCTTCACAGCTCACAGCAACGTCCAATTCCTGGGCTCAAGCGAGTCTCCTGCCTCTGCCTCCCAACTAGCTGGGACTACAGGTGCCCGCCACAATGCCCGGCCATTTTTTTTGTTGTTGTTGGTTACAGCCATCATTGTTGTTTGGCAGACCCCGGCTGGATTCGAACCTGCTAGCTCTGGTGTACGTGGCTGGTGCCTTAGCCCGTTGAGCCACAGGCGCCGAGCCAAGAACTTATTCTCAATGATAGTCACCTTCTATAGTTAAGAATTATACAGACTCTCAATCTTACTGTCTTTCAAATTGTACTTGTAAAAAAATTCTTAAGGCCTACATTTATTGCTTCTTAAAATTTCTCATTGAAAGAAAAAGTCTCGCATCCACGAATAAACACAAATATTCTCATAAATCAACCATTACTGATGATGGCTTTTGAGCTTTAGTGTGTTTTAATTTCTTAGGTCAGTCAACAAGTATTTATTAAGCACCCAGGATACACCAAACCCAGTGAACAAACATTATGAAATTCCAATACCATTAAACTCATGAGGGCATTCAATAATTTATAGGAAGAGGTCCCAAGGCAAATTTGTAACCAAGGTCACTGGCTAAAATAGCCACTGCCTGTTTTCATGAATAAAGTTTGACTGGCACACAGCCACGTTTGTTTGTATATGTAGTCTCTCTAGCTATTTTCACACTCCAATGACAGAGAGGAATAGTCACTAAGACCACATGCCCACAGAACTAAAAATACTTATTAGCTGACAATTTACAAAAACATGTTGGCTAACTCCTGACTCCTGTTCCTACAAAAACAGACATCCAATGCATTCTGCATCAAAGCAGATGTAGCAAATCAATGGAAAACTTACATAGAGCAAGAAATAAAAGAGAAATTCAGATTTAGATGCTAAGAAAAACACTTCATTCAGCATGGAGTTTTTGGTAGAAAGAATAATAGTCTCTTGCAAATGCCCACATTTGTAACCTATGAAACTTGTTATCTTACATAGCAATATAAATACGTTATGTTACATAGCAATGAGGAATTTATAGATAAACTTAATATCTTAAGATATAGTGATCTCAAGATCTGGCATTATCTAGATCTCAAGATGTGGAATGATGGCAGTGGGACCCAATCTAATCACATTGTGCCTTTTAAGAGGAAAGTAGGAGAGTTACAGTCAGAACAAGTAAAAGAAGATATAATTACAGAAACAGAGATCAAAAAGAAAGATGATTATAAATTGCTTCCATATGAAAGATTAATCACAACTATAGCCCAGAATGAAGGAGGGAAGGGGTTCAATAGACAGAGGGTTAATGGTGGGACCACACCTATGGAGTATATTGCAAGGGTATAAGTCAAATCTATTCAGTATAGAGCACAAATGTCTTAGCACTGTGATTAAGTATATGAGGTGAAAGCTATGTTAATTAGTAGGATGTAAGCACTCTGATTTGTACAAATAATCAACACATCGAATCCCACAAGGGCATAAATGTATTCATGATCTATGTATATATGGCTGAATTAAAAAAAAAAAAAAGATGGTGACTTTACATCTTTTGTATTAACCTGGATAGCATTGAACACATTCTTCTTAGTGAAGTATTACAAGAATGGAAAAGCAAATATCCAATGTACTCAATACTAATATGAAGCCAGAAGATGATCTAAGTGACTCCCACATAAGAGGCAAACCCAATTCAATTCAAGTTGGGAGGAGGAGGAACAAGGGAGAAAGGAGGGGTCAGTGTGCTCCCACTTGAACGGGCACAATGTAAGGGTGGATGGCACACCTTTGGGAGTGGTTTACAACTACAAGAGGGACTTTACCTAAACATTCAAATATTGTGACCCAGTTGTTTGTACCCTCACATTAGCCTGAAATCAAAAAATAAATAACTGAAATAAAAATTACAAAAAAGAAAGAAAGAAGACAGTCAGATACTGGGAGGTGCTACACTGCTGATTTTGAAGATGGAGGAAGAAGCTACAGAAAGGAATGCGGATGGCATCTAGAAGCTGGAAAGGCCATCAAAGGAGAGTCTCTTCTCAGAATCTCTGGAAGTCAGTCCTGATGACACCTTAACTTTATTCTGTAAGACTCATTTTGAACTTCCAGAAATATAAAATAACTAAGTTCTGTTCCAGAACTATAAAATAACTAAGTTCTGTGCACTAAATTTGTGATTATTTGCCACAGCAGCAATAGAAACCTAAGACTACTAATACAATGGCAGAGACTGTTTCTCCGGACTTACTTACATTTTGACATTACTACTTACCAGATAAAAGGTGTTGAGCAGACTAATGCATCCAAGTCAATTTTCTTAACTGTTATTGGCTAAAGTGATAGAAATTATCCCAGTGGGTATGCTCAGTAAGATATAAGACATGTATAAGGTAGTGTCTGGCACCCAGTCATTGCTCAGGAAGTGACAGTTGCGAAGATGATGATCACACGGCAACAGGTGCTCAGGTTTTCCCATCTAATATCAGAGCAAGGCCAAGTTCATCTGCAGACATTTGTATATTTAAGAATTTATGACCACAAGGCAATGATTACTCAAATATTTTTAGATGATGAGTCACCTGGAAACCGTGATTCACTTTTTATATTTTATTCATGTGTTTAATCCAGGGTGGTTTCTGTAATTTTCTCATCTTCAACATTTATTGTATGAGTTACAAATAATCTATGTCTCCTTGACTATTTTGCCTGTTCACAGTGGTAACAGACATATCCCTATAAATGCAAAATGAGTCTCATCATCTCTCTACTTAAAATGCTATAATCCTCAGAATTGCACAGAATTACTTAATAGATTTGTATTTTATGAATACATAACTGAGTGAACATTCACTAAGCACCTCCTTGGACCTGAGCTAGCTGTATGATATATTCTCTCTCTCTCTTTTTCTTTCTTTAGCTTATCCTTTTGGTAAAAAACGTACCTCCTAGAAGCCATCACCATACAACTAGGACTTTTCTGGAGCAAGCATTCAATCAACATACCCAAGGTCTCCATGTCTGGGAGGTAACATATTCCCCAGGGAGCTGCTCCTCTAAGAAATAATGCTCCATCAGCATTTTATAAAGGCTACCTGCTGCCTAGTCATCTATTTTTTGTGTTACCATTTTTATTTTGCAAGAAAAACACTATGGTTTGTTTACTAGGTAAGTGAAAGTTTAAAAGAAGTGACATAAAACTCTTTAACAAAGGTATTCCAATGATTCTCATCAAAACCACTACTTCTAGTAAAGCACTGATATCACATAATAGATTCCTGGCAAACATTATCTTTTTGCCATATCAAAATAAAGTTAGAGTAAGAAAAAATACATAGATGGGCGGCACTCTGGCTCAAAGGAGTAGGGTACCAGCCCCAGAGGTGGCGGGTTCAAACCTGAACCCCACCAAAACTGCAAAAAAAAAAAAAAAATACATACAAAAAAATTATTGTTTTTTATTATTTAATAGAGCCTTTGATGCATAGATTTGTAACATACTGACTTAACATTAGCCTCATGTTAGCCACCATGGGAAGGTAGGAAAGGGGAACAAAATATATTTTTGTGACCTCACACATGGCATACCTTTAAATTATAAGAGAACAGAGGAAACCTCAAAGAAAAAACCAGAAAATAAAACAATATGCAAGCTGTATCACGTCCATGTATATCGTTCATCTTCTGGTGCTTTTACGTCTGCCACGGTACCAGTTTTGTCTACACTGCAAAACTACTGGGTGGAGGCCACATCTTTCTCTGGGTTTGGGTAGTTATTCATACATTATAACTACTTAGGAAACATTTTATAATAGTAATGACTCAAGAAAACACATAACAAGTAATAAATTACATTGTTAGTTCCCCTCAGGTTATAGATTATAATTTTGTAACCTGTACATATTTATTTATTTAGTGCGTATGTCTGGATAAGAAGCATTTCTTTACCATTCCCATGCCAAACGCTTTGGTGCAATTGAACACCACATGGATATTTAGCTTAATTCTTGAGGTTTTCTCAAAGTTTAATGTATGTTTGACATAGGATTGGTCAGATTACTTCGGAGACTTTACAGATCATGCTTGGTACTTACATTTTGCATTGAAAATAATTTTTTTTAAGCATACAATATATTCACAAATTTGTGAATTTTATATATTTCTTTAAGGGAGCTCCATTTTTTTGTTTTCTTTTGTTTTGTTTTTTTCTTAACCTGACAGAGCTTTGTGGGAAGTGTGGGTTCACTTTTACCAGACGTTTGACAGTGATATTATGGCTTAGCTTATGCATATAAATCAGTAAAATTTAGTTTCTACAAAATCTCACGACATTTTTAAGTCAGTTTAGGTGGCCTGCATTTCTCGTGTGTGTATGCATGTGTGTTTTGATATTGTATATTCTACAGATTTGAACAGATGTGGCACATAGCCATTTTTACTCTGCAAATCCTTTGGGCTCTGCCTATTCGTCCCACCTTAGTCTCTGGCAACCACTAACATTTTTACTATCTCAGCTAGGTGTGGTGCTCACACCTATAATCCTAGGCCTGTGGGGGGCTGAGACATGTGATCACCTGAGCTCATGAATTTGAGACCAGCCTGAGTAAGAGGGAGATCGTTTCTAGTAAAACAGAAAAAAAATAGAAAAATAGGGGGGCATCGAAGTGAGTGCCTGCAGTCCCTGCTACTCTGGAGACTGAGGCAAGAAAATAGTTTGAACCCAAGACTTTGAAGTAACTGTGAACTATGGTGCCAAGGCACTCAATCTAGCCTGGGCAACAGAGTAAGACTGTGTAATAATAATAATAATAATAATATCTTTTTACTATCTCCAAAGTTTTATAAAGGGAAATATTTGAGTTTTCCACCAGTAATGGTCATTTTAGCAATAATTTTTTATAGATACTCTCTATAAGAAGTTCAGGAAGTCTTCCTCTATTGCTAGTTTACTCAGATTATTTTATTTTAAATAGGTGTTAGATTTGGCAAATGCTTTTTATATATCTAGTAATATAGTAGTAGGATTTTTCTTCTATTATCCCATTGGGTGATGGATTACCTTAATTAATTTTTGAATAGTGAACCAGTCTTGTATATCTGCAATAAACTCCACTTGGTTATGGAACATAATTCTTTTAGACATTTTTATTTGGTTTTCCAGTTTTTAAGAGGATCTTTTCATCTATGTTCATAAGAGATGTTGGTCTATTCTTTCCTTTGCTTATGACGCCTTTGTCTACTGTGGAATTAGAATAATGTTGTCAGGATAGAGTTAGACAGTATTCCTTCTGCTTCAATATTTTGAGAGAGATTTTGGAGAACTGTTATAGATTCTTCTTTTTTGTTTGGTAGAATACACCAACAAACCCATTTGGACCTGATGCTTTTACTTCTGGAAGATCATTAATTAATAGATTCAATTTCTATAATAGATATAAACCTACTCAAATTATATATTGTTTTTGTGTGAGTTTTGACATATTGTATTATTTAAGGAGTTCATCCATTTCATCTCTGTTATCCAATTTATAAGCTTTGAGTTGTTTATAATATTCCTTTATTATTCATTTAATGCCTATGTGATCTGTACTTTTTCCATTTTCACTTTAGATGTATCAATTTGTGTCCACTCTATTTAATCCTCAGTTATCCTTCCTGGAAACCTATAAATTTCCCTGATCTCTTGAAATAACCAGTTTTTGATTTGGTTGATTTTCTACATTTTTTTTCAATTTTATTGTTTTCAGTTATAATTTATATTATTTTTCTATTTTTTTAAAATTTTATCGTCTTTTTTTCTATTTCTGTAACATGGAAGCTTAGATGATTGACAGATGTTTCTTTTTCTTTAATGTATGCATTCAGTGCTAGGTATTTCCTTCTAAGCACTGCTTTGGTTTTATACCACAAAATTTTGTATATTATGTTTTCATTTTCTTTTAACCAAAAAATTATTTAAATTTCTCTTGAAATTTTTCTTTGGCTCATGTATTTTTTAGAAGTGTGTTATTTAATTTCTGCATATGTTGGAATTTCCCACTTTATGTTATTGATTTCCCATCAAATTACATTGTAGTTTGTGGAAATACATTCCATGACTTCTGTTCTTTCAGATTTGCTAAGGTGTGTCTATAATGTGGTCTCGCCTGGCGAATGTTTCATGTGAGTTTGAGAAGAACATTTATTCTATTATAGTTGGATGAAGTAGTGTATAGCTGCCCATTATATTCAGTTGACTGATGGTGTTATTGAGTTCAAATATGTTCCTACTGATTTTCTACTTGCAGAATCTAACCCTGCAGAATCTAACTCTAACTCTGCACCCACCTGATAGAGGGGTGTTAAAGTCTCCAACTATAATAGTACTTATTTAGTTCTCTTTCCAGTAACATCAGTTTGTGCTTGATGTATTTGTATGCTCTGTTTTTTGCCACATGCACTTTAATGAATGTTACATCTTCTTGGAGAATTGACCCCTTTACTATGACATTATGTTCTTCTTAATCCCCAATAACTTTCCTTACTGTGAAGTCTGCTCTATCTAAAATTAATACAGCTACCCCACTTTCTATTGATCAGTTTTAGCATGAAATATCTTTCTTTGACCATTTACTTTTAATCTATATTTGTCTTTCAATTTTTTGAAACATGGTCTCACTCTATTGCACAGACTGGAGCCCAGTGGCAAATTATAGCTCATGGAAGGTTCAAACCCTGGGAATCAAGGCATCCTCCTGTCTCAGCCTCTCAAGTAGATAGAACTACAAGTATGCACCACCATGGCTGGCTATATATATATATATTTATTTATTTATTTATTTATTTTTGTAGACCTAAGATCTTACTGTAAATTCCTAACCTCAAGCAATTCTCCAGTCTAGTCTCTTAAAATGCTGAGATTACAGGTTTGAGCCACCATGCCTGGCCTGTCTTTAGATTTAAGATAGACTTCTTGTCGATAAAATATAGTTAGATCTTATTTTTTGTTTCACTTTTTCACTTTGACAATATCTTTTTATTGATGCATTTAGACCATTTATATTCAAAGCTATTATTTATTTAGGTATTATATTATCTATCAAAGTCATTATTGTTTTCTATTTATTCCCTTATTCTTCGTTCCTACTTTGTCTTCCACTATTTTTCTACCTTTTATGGTTTTAATTGAGTATTTTATATGGTTCTACTTACTCTTATTTCTTAGCATATCAATGGTACATTTTTTTGTCTACATTTTTTAGCAATTACCCTAGAGTTTGCAATATATATTTACAACTAATTTAAATTACAGATAAGACTACACCACCTCATAGGTTTGTGTGAGCATCTTATAATAATAAGATAATCCTATTTCCACCACCCCGTCCCTTGTATTATTGCTATAATTAGTCAGGCATGCATGACTACATATCCGCACACTTATATACACACACATGCAAGCATACATTATAAAATACAACTGTAAATTTTATTATTTTGAACAAACTATTATCTGCTAGACCAAGTAAACATAATACAAGAGAAAGTTTTAATTTTATCTTCACTGATTTCTTTCTGGATGCTTTTCTTTTCTTTATGTAGATTTGAGGTTTAATTAATTAATTTATTGATTTATTTATTTATTTTTATTGAGACAGAGTCTCACTTTGTGGCCCTCAGCAGAGTGCCATAGTCATAGCTCACAGCCGACCTCCAAGACCTCACAGTCTTGGGCATAAGCAGTTCTCTTGCCTCAGCCTCCCAAGTAGCTGGGACTATAGGAACCCGCCACAACACCCAGCTTTTTTCTTTTTTTTTCCGTAGAGATGGGGTCTCACTCTGGTTCAGGCTAGTCTCAAACCTCTGAGCCCAGGGCAATCCACCCGCCTCGGCTTCCCAGAGTGCTAGGATTACAGTCATGAGCTACCGCTCCCAACCTAGATCTGAGTTTTTAACTCTATTATTTTCCTTCTCTCTAAACAACTATTATTAACGTTTCTTGCAAGGCATGTCTACTGGCGACAAATCCCCTCAATTATTCTTTGTCAAAGGAAGTTTCTATTTTCTTTCCCTTTTCAAGGATAATTATACAGAGTACATAATTCTAGAAGACTTTTTTTTTAAACACTTTAAATATGTTATTCCATTCTCTTCTCACTTGCTCAATTTCTGAAGGTAAGTTGGATAGAATTCTCATCTATGCTTCTCTAAAGGGAAGGGATTTTTCCCTCCAAATTCTTTGAATGTATTTGTCTTTATCTTTAATTAACTGTAGTTTTGAAGGAATATTCCTAGATGTCATTTTTCTGGCATTTATCCTGCTTGGTGGTCCTTGAGTTTCCAGGACCTATAATTTTGGTGTATTAACATTACATCAGTAAAATCCTCAGCCATTATTGGGCTCAATATTTTCTCTCTCTATTTCTGACATTTTCCCACCTGGTATTGCTGTTGCACCTGTATTATACCCTTTTATAGTTGTCCCATAGTTGTTAGATATTGGATTCTTCTTTTCAGTTTTGGAAATTTCTATTAAAATATCCTCAAGCTCAATTTCTGTTGAAATTTCCTCTGTCATACCCAGGCTGTTAATAAGTCCATCAAAGACCTTCTTCATTTCTTTTACTGTGTTTGGAATCTACCATATCCTGTAGTTACTTTCTTAGCCTTTTTATTTCTCTTCTTTACATTGCCCAGCTCTTCTTACTTTCTGTTCACTTTACCCATTAGAATCTTCAGCATATTGATTATATTTTTTTGAATTTCCAGCCTGATAAATTCAACATTCCTACCACACCTGAGCCTGGTTTGGAGGCTTATTCTCTGTGTTTAAACTGTGCTTCCTCTTGAGAGGAGCACATTATTTATTTATGTATTCTTTTTGCTTTGGGGTATGTCTTGTAATTTTTTTCATGATAACCAGAGGTACTGGGTAAAAGGAACTCCTGGAAACAAACCATAGGATTGCCATGGAAAGGTGTGGGGAGGGTGAAAGTGCCTGTACTCCTAGGATTAGGTCTCAGTCTCTCAGCAAAACTGCATTTCTAGACTGTGAACTTGGCACACGTTTCTCAATCTGCTCTAACGCTCTGGTGTGACAGGATGGCTAGAGTGGGCTACAGTTTGGTATTTTCCTTCCTCCATGTCATAGTCTAGAATAGGAGTTGGTATTGTGTCCCGCTAGGCCGGTTAAGCTCTAATAATATCCCAGCATGCGAAGCTCTGATTAGTTGTTCCTAAGGGCAGAACTTAACAAGAATAACAGATTGCACCGGCATGTTTATGAATGGTTCGTTTCCCTCTGCTTCTTTTGGAAGGATAAGGAGATATTCCACCTGTATTCATTAACTCTGAGGACCTGGTAGAACTCCTATAGCTAAAACACAAAAATGTGGGCACTGCTAGATTTTTTAATTCTCAGAATTGTCCACATCAATCCCTGGGCAACCCGTCAATTACAGTTCAGGGTTCCCTCCTCAAGCACTCCTTCCTCCAGAGGCTGCTACTTGTGGGTTTCCACTTTAGTAAGTCACAGTTCTCTGTATTCATGTCTTGGTCTCTCCCATTTGAGAGAGCAGGGCACGTCTTCTGTGACTTCATTTTTTGGACAGACATTAGAAGAGTTGTTGATTTCTTTTTTTCTTCAATTTTTTTATCTTTATACTTGTTAGGACGGACTACTAACTTCCATGTTTCTTGCATTTCAGCTCAGAAATCTGAAGTCTGTGTTTCCCTTTTTTTAATTTTTTAGTTTTTGAGACAGAGTGCTCTGTCACCTAGTAGAGTTCCGTGGCATCATAGCTCACAAGAACCTCAAACTCTTGGGCTTGAGAGGATCCTCTTGCCTCAGCCTCCCGAGTAGCTGGGATTACAAGCACCTGCAATAACGCACAGCTAGTGTTTCTATTTTTAGTAGAGATGGGGTTTCACTCTTGCTCAGATTTGTCTCAAACTCCTGAGCTCAGGCAATCCACCTACCTTGGTCTCCCAGAGTGCTAGGACATGCTTAGCTTTTTAAATATTACATTTCCCAATCAGAATCCAGAATATATGAGGTATTGGATTGTAGCAGCCCGTATAGCCTATGGCTAGGAGGAGTAAAAGTTATAAGTAACATCTGTAGCTCAATAATGGAATATCTTGGTGAAAGAGTGATGGGGAGATTTTTGACTCTCTTAAAAAGCATGAGAGCTCGCAAGATGAGAGCAGTGGTGAATTGGCAGTCTACATCTGTGGTGTTGAGGAGGCAGGAGATCAGCCTTATATTAGGCTGGACAAGAAGGCTGTGCGCATTCTGTCATGAACCCACTAACTCTGACTCTGTCACTTCTCCTGTCTGCTAGCACGGTGTCTCTCTGCTGAAGATCACTCAGCTCTGCTAAAGACTAAGATCTGTCTTTCTAAGAAAACTGATTTACTCTCTCAAAGACTATCTCTCTTTCTCTCTTCAGTTAAGGTAAATAGCCCTCAGGCACCTAAGAGCAAATGTTCCTGAGCAAGGTAGCTTAATGGTCCCCTCTGGAATCTAGATAAGCCAGGACCAGAGACCAACCAGTCCTGGGCCCTGATAAGTGGTGAGCACAAAGGCACTCCAATATTGGATGGTTAGGCATTTGGATACATAATTTTGAAAATACTTACAAACATTAAAGCATATTATTTTAATACTAGAGGTAAAGACTATACAAATGTTATAAATATTCTGTGCTAGCCAAATTGCAATTTAAGTTCTTTGAGACTGGTACTCATGTCCATGAATAAAGAAACATGGGTTTTCTTTCTTTTTATAAAAAAGCATTTACTAGAGTTTATTCATTGAGTGGCAGAACAATTTATATAGATATTAAATTGTAGTCAGGTCCTATATGTATATTTACTCTTCTTACCTGAACAATTCTTTCATTTATTCATTCAAATAATATTTTTACCAGTGATAAGAGTAATTGTAAAGATATAGCAATGAAAAAAAACAAGCAAAGGTCCATACTCCCTTGGGCTGTCTAAAAATTCCTAATCTGAAGAAGCTCCAAGGAAGTCTTTGTCTTTTCTTGACTCTGATTCCAATGGGACAGAGAACTAAAATGTAACTTGGCCAGATTCCAGAGAAACAACTTTTTTCCTGTCATGGCCTTAGCCATAACACTAAATCGGTGGTGATCAAAGAGGAAAGAGAACCAGTGGGTTTGGACTTTTCTATTCCAGGGAATAGGAAATTCTTGGGGAGCGTGAAAGCATAAACAGGACTGACCTTCCCACCAAATGAATGAGATCTGGGTCACATCCCATTTTATTAAGGAAAGTACAAAAGCTATCATTTCTGATAACAGGTATTGCAGCAAAAAATAGCAGATCCAAAAGCCATGTTTAATTGTAAAATTTTAGAAAAAATAAATTTAGAAAATAGTTTTAGAAAAAAATTTAAATAAATTATTCTCATTCAAACAACATTGGGCTTATATGGTAAATATTCTCTGAATGAACTTTTTTCATGGCCACATATCTTTGTCCATAAATTAGAAATAGTTTTTATTGACATGAATTTCAAAAGCTGTCTAAAAATTCATTGAGAAGGTGTATACATTCCTAGTGGTTAGAGCTCTTAAATTTTTTTTCAAACTGATTTAAGCAACTCATTCTTTTCAAAACACAAGTATTTGTTCTATTATGACTATTGCCTGAATAACTAGCAATCTGATACACTCTAGTGTGTCTAGTTAAATGATTGATACAAAAATTGAAAGCTCAAAAATTCACTGCTCATAATGCAATTCCAAAGAGGAAATACATTGAATTCATAGATGAAGTGGAATTTGATTCTAAAAGCAGGGTGAAAAATAATGTGTAAAAAACATTCTTACACATTTTACAAAGAGACTGACTCTTAGTAAGTTTGCCCAGCCAGTTTTGTACCAGCATTGGTGAAAATTGGTGTTTCTTTATACAGCATAGTTGAAGTAGTTGCCGTGCTTTTAGGTACTGTATTGCAAGAGAATTACATGTCACTTTACCATAACCATACAGTCCTGTGAAATTTCCAATCCACGAGAAGCACATTGTGACTGAAGCCCATGAAAAGTCCCCATTTCTGTTGCTTGGAACATGGGAAAAAGGAAGTCTCTGTGAAGGAGGCAATTTTTAATCTGACTTCTGAACGTTAGATAGGATAATCAGGAAGATGGCCCAGGACTCAAGCATAAATGTGCAGGTAGAGGTTTGGCAAAAGGGAAATGGTAGGACATTGCTGGTGTCAGGTTGTCAATATAAGTAAAACTTTCCAGGAATCATAGCACAAGAAATACTCAAAGAAAAAAATGTATCAGGTGCTGGGGATGGAAGGTGGAGGGGTACAAAGAATAGGATTAAGAAGACGGATTTAAATCAAAATCTTTGCCCCAGTGTAGTGGCTCACACCTGTAATCTTAGCACCTTGGGAGGCCAAGGTGGGTGGATTGCCTAAGTTCAGGAGTTCAAGATCAGCCTGAACAAGAGCAAGACCTCCTCTTGACTAGAAATAGCTAGACGTGTGGCAGGTGCCTGTAATCCCAGCTGCTCAGGAGGGAAAAAAATCACTTGAGCCCAAGAGTTTAAGGTTACTATGAGCCTTGACACCATGGCACTCTACTCAGGTAGACAGAATCCTAAGACTCTGTTTCAAAAAAAAAAAAGTAAAAATCAAAACCTTATTGGTACTTAAAACATGGAAAAAGACTGGCAGAATTGTTGAGAGAACAAATCTTGAAGCTCAGATGGTCTACAATAGACAGACAGAGATGAAGGTCACCCCCTGTGCCCATAGGACAGACAATGCCTGGACTCAGCTTCCCAAGAGCTTTAGTGCCTGCCCTTCCCCAGCAGCTGACACTTTTAGAGAACTCTCTGAAGATCTGGAGTGCACTTTTATACTAAGCTATGGTGTATGCAGAAGTATCCTGACCTTAAAAAATCTCTCAGGGAGATACTGAGACATCATTGCTTTCTCTTGCTGAACCTTGCTGTATGTTTCCTGACAATCCCCAACATTGTGAAATTCTCCCAAACCCACTTCTTTGTGGCTGTTGGTTATTTTTAATTACTATAAGTTCATTGTAGATTTTTAAGCAGTGAAATTGCCTTACAGAGGCATTCACTGTCCTGGAAGGAGTGACCACGAGAAAGACGCTGCTAGAATCAAGAAGATGAATCGGAAGCTGGGTGAAAATAAAAACTATTAGGAGACTTAAACTTTGAAAATGTTATGGTATTACCACCTCTAGCTGTAGACCAAAATAAAATCAATATTTAACCATGAATAATGAAACAAGGGTAGTGAAACTTCGATGTACTTTTCAAGGTTCTCGTATGGAAAAATCCCAGAAAGTTTCGTTAATGCTGAACTATCCTCATCTTTACGACATCCCTGCTTTGAAGTACCCTAAGGGTGTGTTTGGCTGCCTTTGACTAATCCTGCCCAGGTTTAGGACTAGCGCTGTCTAGATGAAATTGCAATAGGAATATTAAATTCAGCAGTAGCCATGAGCATGAAACGGAGAAGGGAGTTAAAGAGAGTGGGAGTGAAATTGACCTTAGAAGGGAATTGATTGGAAAAGCAGAAGGGCAAAAGGGAGAATCCATCACGACTCTTTGCTATTGAAAGGGGGAAGCTGAGAACCAGTAATGGCACCATCAGAGAAGTGATGAATTGGGGGAGGTAGAGAAGCCAAAGGTGGAGGAAGAGGAGTAGAAACAGAAGGAAAAGAATAACAATAACATTTTTACTATGGTTAACATTTATTGAGCACTTACAAGGTGCCAAGAACGCTTCTAAGCATTTTATTTGCATTTCCTCAGATGTCTTGGCATGAGATTTCCTCAGATGGCTTTACATGAACGTATTTATGACTGAACATATGTTCTTTGCATTTCTCTTGTACATATATGGAATTTTTACAGAAATGCGTGGCTATATTTCTCACATATGCATAGTGACACTTAAACACTTTAGGAGCCTTAGCTGATAGTTCTGGCCACATGAAATATCTCTGAGCATTTCATATTACGTGAGTTAAATAGAAGATTTCGTAAATCACTGCTATGACTAGAAACAATCTGTTCTCAATTTCTGGCTTCCAGAGAGTGTCTGTGTAAAATGTATCTGTATCTGTGCAAAATGGAAGGGTTCTTCTGCGTGTTTGCCCTGGACTTCCTAGGCTGCTACCTGTGTGTAGCACCTGCACGTGATTTCCTGCAGGTTAGAATGATTCACCAGAAAGGAATTCCAGTGGTTTCTGATCATTTATTTCTTTCTTTTAATTTTTTAACTAAACAATTGTTTCTTGGTTTCTCTACCTATGTGTGAAAAGCACCAGACAATATATCTAAAACAAACCCAACATCTGCCATCACCTTTGCAAAACTATTCTGTGGCCACCCAATAAAGCAACCCCTTTGCTCCTGATTTCTCTGCTATAAAAATTGGAAAATCTGAAGATTGGTCTCAAAAATTAACTATCAGCAAATCCTTTCTGAAAAATCTGATATTCTGGGGAAAAAAACATTGAAGAGGAGCTATTTTTTCATTGTTTTAAGTGGAAAAATTACTCCACCTTATATATCAATGGTAACCCCCCCCCAGCTAACTTCTTAAGTAAAACATACATACACAAGCTCGGCTCAACAGACTAAGGCGCCAGCCACATACACCTAAGCTGGCGGGTTGGAATCCAGCCCAGGACAGCCAAACAACAATGATGGCTGCAACCAAAAAATGGCCAGGTGTTGTGTTGGGCACCTGTGGTCCCAGCTACTTGGGAGGTGGAGGCAAGAGACTCGCTTGAGGCCAGGAATTGGAGGTTGCTGTGAACTGTGATGCCACAGAACTCTATCCAGGGCGACAGCTTGAGGCTCTGTCTCAAAAAAACAAAAAAGAAAACAAAACATACGTACACAAAACACTCAACTATATACAACTAACAAACATATTATGATATAAAATATTCAAATATTACTATTCTCCAATCAAATAACATGGTTTTTAAGAAACATGCAGAAACATATTTATGATACAGCAAGATAAATTCATAGCAACAAATAAATTCATTTAAAAAATGCAGCAAGATTTTCAGTAAAAAAGAAAGCCCATTTTTTACAATGACATTACTCACCAAGTGGCATGGGAAAGCATGCAGAAAGCTGAGAAGGGAGGAGAGGAGAGTTGAAAAAAGTCACAGCTTGTCATTACTTGTGGAAGATGATGGTGCTAACAAGTGAGTAAGGAAGACACAGTTTCAGATGTTTCAGCCATGTATTGTTGCATAACAAACTTAATGGCTTAAAACACAAAGTCATAACTCTTTCAGCGCTGCACCAACATCTCCCTGAGTAGTACAAATTTGGTCTTCAAGTTTTGTAGATCCTTCTGTCCAATTGGTGCTGTGACAAGAAACGGCTCAACTTTGACAACACAGTCCTTTGACATGTTCCTTGCTTGTGCTCATAGTGTTTAAGATAGGCATGCCTTCTCTTTGGTGCATTAATAACCTGGGGTTCCCAAGGCCAGTGTCTTGATGCTCAGTAAAGACCCACAAACACTGGTGTTCATGAACTCTTTATTATTATTATTATTAAATCATAGCTGTGTACATTAGTGCAATCAAGGGGTACAATGTGCTGGTTTCACATACAATCTTTCATCAAACTATTTAAAATAGCCGTCAGAGCATTTTCTTAGTTATTGTATGAAGACATTTGTATTCTGCATTTAGTAAGGTTCACCTGTACCCTTCTAAAATGCACCATACATGTGGCCCCACCAATTACCCTCCCTCCACCCCAACCTCCCCCCTCCTCTCCACTCCCTTGCTCCATTCCCCATATTCTTGTGATAGAGTTGGGTTATAGCCTTCATATGAAAGCTGTAAATTAGCTTCATAGTAGGGATCAGTACATTGGATACTTTTTCTTCCATTCTTGAGATACTTTTCTAAGAAGAATATGTTCCAGCTGCATCCAGCTTCTATGCCAGGACACAGGCCAGTCCCACATCTGGAAAACCCCATCCCCTTCCCCATATCAGAAAAAATCTTCCAAGCCTTTTTTTGGTATGACTCTGCACCTCCTGCCAAGTTCATAATTCCCTCCCCTTTCTTTTACCTGAGAGATTATCACATAATTTTGCCTTTAGATACTTGAAAAACAGTACCAACTCCCCGTTCTCTGACCTAGACTCAAGTGAGGAAAATTTAGGTTTTATTTGTTTATTTGATTGGTTGATTCTTTTCTATCTCATTCTATTAAGCTAGTCTAGTATTTAATCTGCTGTCTACGTCATGGACAGATGTATTTTCAAAGTACAAATAATGTCAATCTCTTATGTTAAAATCTTCAATGGCTTTCCGTTAAAATCAAGATCAAAAAAATAGCAAGCAGGAGCCACAAGGTCTTGGAGCATCTCCTTCCAACATTACCTTTCCCTTGCTGTTTAGTACCAGCCACTCTGGCTGCCTTCCCGAGCACAAACATGGAGGGTTTGACACACACTCATCCACCCTCTCCCCACCCTTCCTACCAAGTTCCCTGCCAATGACTCAATCTGCCCATTGGATGCCCACTCCTCAATTAGCTCCTGGATTGAATCATACTTTCTTAGGAAAACTCCCATTCTGTCATCTCACAGGCTTTATTAATTTGCTAAGTACTTGAACCATTCTCCCTCCCTGTAATGTTTCATCTCAACCTTTAAAACATTTTGTGATTATACTTTTGTTTGGATAGTTTTTATTTTAATCACTGTCACACCTATTGATCTATAAACTTCATTAGCGGCAGGAATCACATCTGCTTACTCCTCTTTGATTTTTTTTTAGCATCTGGTCTTTGTCTGGCATATAACTGTTTGTCTAATTAATAATAATGAGCTAGTGGTGATCAGGAACCAGCATTATTTTCAAGATAGTCTCTGTTGTGGTAAAGTCTTGCCCTACTTTAGTTTCTCACATTTTTTCCTCTGGTTTGAGACCTTCACTTCCTGTTTCAGGGTACATAGTAACAAGACTTGTTCTTTGCTTATGTAAACACTCAAGGGAAGGTCTTGAAAACCAAACCTTTAGATGTTGAGCTTTCCAGTAGACCTGCAACACCTTACTGTATTGCTTTAAATTAAGCATTTTCTGTCTATTATCCCTCTCCTGGTCTCTCTGCAAAGAAAAAAGTTATTTTCTGCTCAGATGATGTTTTCTTTCAGCCTAAGTATAGAGGTTTTAAAGGCTGTCTGGTGGGAAGAGTCTTTTCCTGCTTAGAGAGTGAACGAGGCACAGATCTTGCATTTGGGCAACAACCATGACACTTACTGCATAGCCTCATTAAAACTTCCCAAAGCAACAGTAGCTGGGAGCATTGCTGTTTAATCACTTTTTACCCAATAAAGTATGGGTTACACAATATTTTTGCAATGCCATGGTAACCTTGTGAGTCATCCTCCATTATAGGTCAGAATACTGCATCCCTGATCGGGGCACACAGTCATCAGAGCCAGTATGGAACGATAGGAACAGTCAGACCAACTTTCATTTTTTCTAAACTTCATGATAACCACCCACAACATTTGCCCGAGTTACAGAAGCAACAAAAATTCTTACAACACACTTTCATTGTGTGTTGCAATTTTCACATTTTGAACCGACTTTAAATTGATTGTATTGAGGAAACTAGGCCTCTGATGACATCTGTGAAAGATCTTAATCTTATCAATAAATCTTTCCAATTCCTGTTGAAGAATGGGTGCCTTCTGGGAAGTTTTCTTACAGGTGATAATTCACTCAGATCAGCTATAATCACAGGGGTGCCTTATCCCAGACATGAATATCAGACTCCCTAATTTTCAGTCAGTCATTTCTTGCTGGAAAATTTGTTATTTTCCCCAGTTTTATATTTCCTTTCCCCACTTTACACACAGCAATAAAAAGCAGCAGCTTCCTATATTATTCACTCTGTCTCTTAAGAATACTTCCATGTGTTTTGATAACCTAATCTACTTAGTCATGGTCAATTTTTTTCTTTACTATTCATTAGCAATATGATTTAATGCCTGTCTGGTGATTACAAATACTAACATATAATTATTTATTTTGAAACTTATTTGAAAATACAGCAAATAATACAAGACTTACACAATATACAACTTAGCAACCTAACTGGTAATACAACTGTGAATTGTATTAGTGAAATTACAGAAAAGGAAAATCAATGAGATTTGAAGAAGAAATGGAAGAGTTAGGGAAGGAATAAGGGAGTCATAACTGAACCAAAAAGGCGTACAGAGTGTGAGATTTACCTGTGGAGCAAAGAGAGATGTGGTGAGCATCCCAATTAAAATAAAATACGTGAACATTAAGTACCCAGGTGCAAATAGAAAAGTATGAACGTGAGACAATGAGATGCGATAAGTGGAAAAGATGACAATCACTATTGGGACTGAATATTACTAAAAACATAATTAAATGTTGATTCTACTAACATGTTCTGTGTGTTAGCCAGGGAAGAAAAAAAAGGACAGGGAAGCCAAGCTTGGTTTTAAATCTTAGATCCACTACTCCTTTTCAGTGAAACATTAATTATTTCTCTCTAAGCATTGGTTTCCTTACTTTTGAAGTGAAGGGGAAAGATATTGACTCACGAGTTTGTTGTGATCATCATACACAAGTCCGTACGTAAGTTTTGAGAAAGACTGTGTGTGATCCATTATTTCACCTGCAAGAAACACAGTCAACAGCACCCTTTAGGATTCACCCGTGCACATTTCAATTTGCTCTTTTTATCAGTGTTGCTGGGAGGGCTTCATTTGTTTCCATCCATGAAGAGTTTACATTTCTTGATTTTTGTGTATCTCAAAACTTTCATAATGGCCCATGTACAAGATAATTCATGTAGACTTAAGCACTCATTATTCATCAGCCACTTTTATTATAGCCCACTGATAAATGCCCAGCACTCAGAAGGGTTTCTGGAATGTATTAAGTCCCCCAAAAGTTTGTATTGATTGATATTAAATTTTTTAAAAATTCCCCAATTTTGTTAGATTTTCATTCATTGATGCTTGTGTTTGTTTAACAAGTAAAAGAGTAAAGATGTTGCGCCCCTCATGTTCTCTGATAATAAATAAATACAAATTCAAAACATGTTTGTTAATAGTGTCATCTTCCTACCTGAGCTACATACACTGAGCCAAGTAATAAATTGAAAAAGAAAAAAAATCAGCTATGAATAAGAGTTTGGGATTACATGTGCTGTTTGAAGGCAATTGCCTGCCAAACTCATTGTAATTTCCATATAGATGTTTCAGAAGTAAGCATTTCCCTCATCCCCCATATATTATGAGTATATGTGCATACTCTTCACACATATATTGAGAGTTTTTTATAAATAATTTTAGTTCAGTATTGATCATTAATTTCCAAATGGTTCCTCAGTCCCTGGGATAAATACATATTTCTTCCTTTCTTTCTTTTTTTTTTTCCTTGTAGAGACAGAGTCTCACCTTATCTCCCTCGGTAGAGTGCCATGGCTTCACACAGCTCACAGGAACCTCCAGCTCTTGGGCTTAGGTGATTCTCTTGCCTCAGCCTCCCAAGTAGCTGGGACTACAGGCAACCGGCACAACACCTGGTTATTTTTCTGTTTTTGCAGTTCAGCAGGGGCCGGGTTTGAACCCACCACCCTCTCAGTATATGGGGCCGGCGCCCTACTCGCTGAGCCACAGGCACTGCCCCTGAATACATATTTCTTAAAGAGAATGTTCAAGATTATCCTCTCTAAATAGTAAACTAAAACTGTATTTTAGTAATACATTATAATTTTGATTTGTATATTCAAAAAATATAGAATGGAATATAGAAAACAGGTTACTTTGATTTCACATGTATTACCAACAAATGGTAAAACAGTAGCCTATAAATATATAACAAATTAATGAAGAAATCTGGTAATTAAATCAGCTTTCTGCATTTCAAATTCAATGCAAAGAGGGCCAGATGGTGAATTGAACATCTGCATGAGTATTGACTTTTAATGAAAACGCTTACATGCGCTTCATGGCCACAATTAGTATAGCTTCTCCGTTCCCCTCCCTTGATGCTAGGACCTTGTTAGATTGACCTCTTATGTCAATAAAACCAGCTTGAAGTTCACATGCAAACACATTCTTAGCAAGCAACCTCCCTTGTTAGTTAGGAAGGTTAATCAAGGTAAAGCCCTTGGTAGATGCAGGATATTCATTTCTAAATTGAAAAGTCTTCTTGATATTAAAGTTTGGAGGGAAAAATATTTGCTAACCCTATAAAATTGAATTACCATCAAGCAAGGGAAGTGGTTCTGCATATTTCATACATGAAAAGGAAATATTTGGTATCCAGTCAATTTTTTTTTTGCTCATAAGTTGGGTCTCAGAAACTTTGTACATATATGAAAAAAAGAAAAAGCATGAAATTAATCCAATACTATTCCAATAGTTTGCCTCCCTTTTTTTTTTTCCTAGAGCCCATTTTTTTTTTTACTGTTCTGAAAATATAAGACTATGCAAGGAATTAAACAGCAGTTTTCAGAATTTATGCATCATGAAAACCTCATCTGAACAGCTATTGATCAGAGTTGCTGGAAAAAGATGCACATGGGCTATATAGACACCTTGTTTGTACCAATATTAGTTTCCTTAAAATTTAAGTAACATGGATTGGAGTATCCCTCTTTCTTCCTCAATATTTACTTTCAGAACAGCACAATGAGAAAACACGGAAAAGCCAATAGTAGTTCCAGTATAACACACACAGTATGAGGGCAGAGGGGACAAGGGAATTCTTCTTTCCCCCTCTGATAGCTCATTCAAGTCCACTGAAATACAATGACCACAGATTTACTGTATAAAAGGCATACAAATGTATTAATGTGCATGGATGCACAGGAGCTGTAGAAAATATGAGATGAAAAGGAGCACCAGATGTTTGAGGCTTTAATACTCTCTTGATGGGTGAGGAGGAAGGGGAGGATGTAGGCAATGTTGAGGAGTGATATATGATGTTCGGCGGATTTGAATGGACTCAAAGAACAGACAATGCTTTGTTAAGGATTTTCTCTGAAAGCCAAATGGACCTAAGAAGAGATAATAGCTTGTGACAAAGTCTGTCTAGGTATGGTTATATTCCCTGGTTTTTCTTCCTACAAAATAAATTGAATCCTTTTCTGTTTAATGAAATTTCAGGGAGAGGATTGGAGGCAATTGTGTTCCTTCTGGAGGAACTTCAGATAAGGGAACTTCAGAGAGTTCGTTCTACCCTGCACTTGGGGGAGAAACAGAAGAAGGTCAGAGAGGCCTTAGTTCTGAGGATGCTTCTAAGCCTTTTCATGTCCTCCAGTTCAAAGTGCTCAGCACGCCCAAGTGCCATATGTGGAGGTGTCATTTTCTGAGCCCCAACAAAGAAAACCTTCATTTAATGTGGAAGATAATATTTCCACTGACAATGACTTTGGAAAATCTTCTATTCATTTCTGGGATGTCAGAATCTTATCCATGTTAAGCACTTTCAGTGTAACCCTGTCTCTATCAGAATTTTCAAACTTAATGCATGTATCTTTTGATATCTACTTAATCCAGACAAGGCTGGTTGATGTGTTCTATCTTAGGAACCTTTGTGAAGAGGAATTTTAGCTTGATTTCCACCCCCCCAAAAAAATGTTTGCTTTTGATGAGTAGATTTTTAAATAGAAGAAGACATAGATGAGGAAAAGAAAAAGAGAAAAAGAGATTAGATAGCATGTGACATGCAGACCCGAAAATGTAGCCCTTAATCATGGTTTCTGCAATCAACCACACTAACTGGAACACAAGGTCATCTCCCTATCAGCGTTGACCTAGGGATTAATAGATCTCTCTGTTCTTCAGTTTAATCACCTATACAATGAGTAAAATAATAGTACTTACCCTGAATGTTGTTATGCGAAGTACGTTAGTTACTACTGGCAGAGAACTTAAAACAATTCCTGGCAGGTCAGAAGTACACATAAAGATGAACTTTATTATTATCACTATCATTATTGGCATATCTTATATGTTTCTTGAATGAATGAATGAATTTAAGAATATGCGAATTAATGTTAGTGAAGAGAGAATAAGGAGATAAGCTGCGACTGAGTGGAGGAAGGGAGAACGATGCTTAGATCCTTCCAGAGCTTTGATAGCTTTGTTCTGGGTTCTCCCTTTATGATTTAGGCTCTGGGAAGCAAGGGAAGACTGAGAGTCAACTATGGAGTAGCTAAAAGGGAAGCGTCCTCTGGACTGGGGCAAACTTGCATTTATATTCCGTTTTCAGCGCTTACTACTAGAGGACCTCAGAAACTTGTTTAGAACTCCATTTCTTCAATCAAAAACTCAGAAAAATAATAGTCTACCTCAACATCTTGGTTCAAAAGTTTAAGAAAGGTGGTACGTGTGTAGATTTTTACCACAATGACAGGAATGTAGTGTTTAGTAAATAATTTCAGGAGGCTGAGGCAGGAGGACCACATGAGCCCAGGAGTTTGAGGCTACAGGGAGTGATGATCAATGATCACACCACTGTACTTCACCCTAGGCCACAGAATGTGATCTTATCTCTAAAAATTAAAGTAAATAATAACTTTATTATTATTTTCATTATCATTCCTCCTCCTTCTCTGCCTGAAATAAATATCTGCATTTATTGTACGAATAAAGTTCACCCTGGGGTGTGTTTGGGGGGATGAGGGTAGGTTGCATGTTGTGTCCTAAGGTGACACTGCCCTCCAGGCAGAAAACTTCATTTAGCTGGAGCTGAAATGATGAACTTGAAGACAATGATGAAATTATAGAAAGAAAGAAGACAAGAGAGAGAAAAGATATGTTAAAGAATGAATCAACCAATCCCTTGGGATTGCTGCTTGATTAGATAGCAAAGAAAAAAGAGGTATATGGATTGTAATTAGCAGCAAAACAAGATACCAGTGACTCAATTACTAGTCAATAATCACCTCAAATATCTAGAAGGTCTGATATAGCATTTTTATAATGTGCAGTTTATTATTATGTTTCTTATTTTATAGGTTAAAGAACAAACCTTTCCAGAGAGGAAGAAACACTCCCTAGGTACCCATAGCCACTAAGTGGTACAATCCAAGCTATCATCCTGGTTTCTGATTTGAAATTCCATGGTCTTTCCATCATATTATTGCTTTTCTGGAAATTAGGTTGTGTCCGAGGCCTTGTCTGTATAAATCAATTATGATGAAACAGTTGATGGGTTTTCCAATCCTGAAAATTGAATTTGACCAATTGACTTTTTCAGTCATTCCTGACTCTGATTCAGTAAGAGTGTGAATTCCTTGGGGTCAGTCTAGATTTACACATGGAAAGAAAACAGACCCCAGACACGATTCTTAGTCCCCAAGCATCTTTTGGCAGACAAAATGAAGGTTTCAGACTGTTAGATTTGCTTATCCTTCCTCTAGTCCTCAATCAAGTGAGAATCAGAAGATAACAAGAACGCCAGCTAGCATCATGATTATCAGACCCACAGCAAAAGCACTCCCTGTTAACACCTTAAGCATGCAAATCTTCAAGCTCCATCTGAAACCTAGTGAATCCAAAACTTTTGGGGTGAAGTCCATCCATCTGTGATTTATAAGCCTTTCAAGTGATTTGGATGCACATTAGGTTGGAGAACCACTGAAACAGAAGAATGCCTTACAAAAGCAGTAATTTCATGGTATGAGCCATGCTATATTCACCTTAGCACCAATTTCTCGAAATAGAATAACTGTCTAATGAATGTTCAATAAATCAATAAAGTATCAGACACGATAAGCACTAGCAGTACCTGCAGTTTTAAAACTCACATATATCTTTCTTTTCATATTTGTTGTAGAATTTTCTTTGCACACCTGGGGAGAATTTTTAAAATATTTCCTGGATGGCCACCAATGTATTGCCTCTGGAAATCAATAACTCTTCTGGTCATAAAGAGAAAAAAAGTTCTGGATATGGTGCCTCCCAAGAGATAAAAATGATTGAAGAACTCTGGAAATAAGAATTCCCATGAAATAGGTAAAAATGAAAAGTTATTCATTAATAGAAAATGTACAGTTTTATACATTTTTCCACTTAGATAGTGTTAGCGGTCTCTAGTCACCACATATGCTTCACGGAGGGCTCAGGATGGGATTAAGGCAATGAAACAGATTAAAGCAGTGTTTAAAGAAATGAGGCAGGAAGTCCCCAAAGAAGTTCCCTCAATGAGCTACACCTCCTTCTCCTCAGGGCTTTTTGTAGTCTCCTTCAACTGTGAATTTGGTCTGACCCTGTGGAAAAAATAGAATACATGTAAGTCACTGCTTGGTTTTTGAAGCTAGGTCACAAGTAGCCTTGAAGCTTTTGTATTGCTTTCTTGAAATATACTCTGGGGGAAAATAGTAACCTTATGAAGAGCCCTACTCTTTTGAGACTGCCATTCTGTGAGGAAGCCCAAACGGGCCAGTTGAGAGGCAGCGGGAGAGGGTGTGATATGAGGCAGCCTCCAGGGGCTCAGTGGAGGCACCAGCTGTGAGTGAAGCACTCATTCAGTGTCTTAGAAACCCTGCCCAGCTCAGGCGTTCAATACCTCCCTCAGCCACCTCCTAACAGCAACCCCATGAAAGACCTGGTAACCCACAGGACTACAGGAGCTAATAATAAATGGCCGCTCTAAGCTGCTAAATTCTGGGATGACCCTTAACACACAGTCAGATAACAGAGATACTAATGTTTCAACAATCTTTACGTTAATAATCACAGAGGAAAAAAAAAGATACATGAGTAAATATTAGTCTAATTTTGCTATTTGCTATTATTCTGTCATGTCCTTTCAAAGTCACACAAATTTAGATTCCCTACTCAAATGTGCCAGAAATATCCACCAAGTTCTGTCTGCTCATGAAAGTTGATCACTAGAAACCTGGGAAATTGGCGCAGCTTTGCGTACACATATCACTCATCAAACTACTCTCCGTTGAGTTCTGAGCCATAAGTGAGGGGAAGAAAGGAGGATAGCGGAGCAGGTCACTAGGCTTAGAATATAAATGACGATGGCTGAAAGACAACTCTAAATAGTACCTTTGAGAAGGTTCATAAGCTTAATAAGATGGAAGCACAATTGCATTTTAATTCATGTCACCGTTCTTTGTAAAATTGATCAATAGTGGGGAAAGAAAAACTATTCCTCTTTAACATTTGCTATTAAAAATACTCGGCCACTGCTTTTGTCAACTCTACTTTGTTGTGGTGGAAAAATTGTGCAGAGAAAGGTGATAATGTATAGACTTGTTTTGTGCATTAGAATATACATCCCAGCAGGGAACCAGACGGCTGCTGGAATATTATCATGGCTCATTCAATACACATTATTAGATCCGTCAACCGTGCATAGGGGAATGCAAGAAATTAGTCCAGTATCATACTTTATATGTAGTTTGATTATTTTGATCACCATGCAACAGAATTCAGGTCATAATAACTAAGTACTTGGAATTTGCTGTTAGTAAGCTGCTTGGTTTATAATCTTTAAAGATCTTTGTTAACGAGAGATATTCATAACTTTTTTTTTCTTTTTTCTTTCTTTTTTTTTTTTTTTTTGCCAGGGCTGTGTTTGAACTTGCCACCTCTGGTATATGGGGCCCGGCACCTTACTCCTTTGAGCTAAAGGTGCCGCCCGAGATATTCATAAGTTGTCAAAGAAAACTATTTTTTCAGTGCCAGTGGTGTCAGTTTTATACTGAAATAATCTTCTACCAACTTCATCTCTGAAAGTCAGTGTGATGTAACTGCATGAACTGTGAATGAACTTTTTTTTTTTTTTTCCAGTTTTTGGCCAAGGCTGGGTTTGAACCTGCCACCTCTGGCATATGGGGCAAGTGCCCTATTCCTGTGAGCCACAGGCACCACCCATGAACTGTGAATGAGAGATCAGGAAACATCATTCATCATTCATTTCAGCAACACTGTGGAGCTCTCACCAAATGGCAGGCCCCAGGTTGGATCCTGGGATGCCCAGTAGGGACTGTGGCTAAGCTTCTACTATGTTCTAGCTCTGACCTTTCATACAGTAATTATATGAAGAATAAGTCATGTGACCTTAAAGGCATTAGCTAATAACTTTACTTTGGATCATCATCTGTGAAATGAGGTTGCTGAGGTGACTGCCAATATGTCATTATTTAAGCATCTCAGGGCAAACTACTTCCTTGACCTTCCAAACAAACTGTGTTTTTATTGAAATATGTTGCATCATGATTCAAGGCAAAAAACATAATAGTTACTTTCTTTTTATCTAAATAATTAAAGTTTATTAAATGTGAAATCCTACTTCTGTTTTCAATACAGTTTCCTTTGTCCTTTTTCAATCGTAGTGCCTAAGAATCGCCCTGAATGCTCTGCTAATTTATTCCACTAAAGTTTTGAACCAAGTGCCCACATCTGAAATGAACAAGGAGCAGCCACATACTCAAAATTATCTGTGGGAGATAGTCACTGAGTGACAATATTTCTTTTTTTTAAATGTAGAAGAGAGTGATAAATGTAACTGAAAACCCTTATGGAAACAGTAACCAGGAACACCTAACACGACTTGGCTGGGAATCAGGGCAGGCCAGGGTTTCTCTTAGATTACAAATAAAACTGTTTCTCTGCAAAGCACTATGGGCATGTTGGGTGAGGCCAGTTTTCACTGTGTTGGACTGTCCTGTGTCTTGTAAGACATTTAGCACCTCCTGGCCAAATCTAGTATATGGCAGTAGCAAGCCCCAGGCATGTGATCACCAAAATATTCTCAACTATTTCCACATGTTCTCTGGAAGGAAACTATTTCTTCATGTTCCACTGAGTTAAAGGATTCTGTAACAATTTGTTTGCTGGGATGGTTTAGACAAGTTCAGAGAATGAATCAGTGTCTACTTGAGAATAATGTAAGAAGAAATGAAATGAATGAAGTCAGGGGACCTAACATTGTTCTCATGCTCTGTGGAAATAAGATGCCTTTTATCTTAATTTTCATTTTTGGTAATATTTTGTTTAGTGTTTTGAAGATGTGGCTAAAACATATTTTTTTTTTTCTTAAACTGTGTTCTTCAAAATACAAGTGAAAACACTTTGCTCAACAAAATGAAGTACGCGGGAGAAAACATGATATACTCATGAGTTTGACATTGTCTTCGTATTGCATGATGCAAAAGAAAAATTCACACTGCTGTTACGGCTTAAGATCCCTTCTACAGACTTGGGAAATCCAAACGAGGTAAAGAGGAGAGGACAGACATGTATATCTTGGGTAGCGATGTTACCTTCAAGACTTACTTCCTTTAAGGCCTCTGTCTAATGAACTTGAGAGGCCAGAGCATTTAATAATCTAATATAGTCAAACCAAAAAGAATAAAACTACTACAACTCTTGTTAACAGGTAACTATGTATGTCCCTTGTGGTTGTAGTTTTCTTTGCCCATAATACACAAAACTAGTAGTTAATTGCTGACAGAGTGGCAATTAAAGTTTATCCCCACCATGAAACTACTTGAAAGCCTTAAATCTGCTCCTTTATGCTGACCTGCTTAAAAAGATTTAAACTGTGTCTAGTTTAAATGTTATGAAGCCAATGAAAATTATGTGCTGGGCAGCACTATTCAACAGATTGCAAGTTATGTGTGCATTAAATTGCCATGAAAGCCTCTTGTGCATTTCCATCCCAGCCTAGTATGTGTTGATTTTACCCCAGCCATGCTGGCTCCATTTTTTGCACATGAAGTCTCATTAAGGAACATGAGGGTAACTCTTCATTCTTCTTGTCTATAGGGGAACACATATTATCCAGGTCCAAATCGTGCTTTGCGGAAAGTCTTGAACCATTTACAGACACTGTCAGCAACGTGTGCAGCACAGCTCAGCCTTAAGAATAATGATGTTTCTATACAAAGAAAAATAGCATATATTTTTTTCTTTCCTCTTCACTATCATCCTGAAGTTTGTTTCCCTCATTTTCCTTGAATCACTTGGTTACAGCTCCATTCCACAGCTGCGGGCATATTTGCTAGTGAACACAAACACACACGTGTATGTGTATGTGTGCACACAGGCATTTGTCCCATAAATTACAGGAAAAACACCAAAAATTCCAATCAAAGCATAAATTATTAAACAAGATCTTAGAAATTTTTCCTTATTAACTTTTAATCTTGTGGATTTAATCATACACATTCAATCACCATAAGAATGATGCAAATACACACACAAAAAATAGGAAAAACTAGCCTCTGGTAATATTTTCAAGGAATTATGAAGACAAAGTGGAGAAAAAACTAAAATATAATATGAAAATAACACAAAAACCATGGAAACCTAGAAAATAAGAAGGCACTTAATATGGGGCCAACATCAATCTGTAAATATTCCAATAATACAGCCACCAGTGTTCTCTGTAATCCAGTTTGTAAATGTCTTTAGTGATGTAAGATATACTTCTGCCCCCAAGAGATTATCTCATAATTCAATCACTAGTGGCACAAAAGGGTTTTTACTATTGCCTTAGTCTGTATTTCCTGGCACTGAGTAATAATGATTTCCCTGTCGATGTTGACAGCTTTCTTGTATTTGTAACTAGTTTCCTTAACATTCCTTGTGTGCTATTTAGCCAACTAGAGAAAAAATACATAAAAACATATTCATATATTCTATAATGTTGGTGAGGCACACACGCACATACACAAACAAACACACACATGCTTCATAGAGAAAAAAAAAAAAAAAACTCAAACCAAAGTCAGCTTTACTTAGTTGCCAACCAGAATTAGTTTTAACATCAATTAAGTTTGCAACATTATTCATGGCTGAAAATATGAGGGAAAACCATTTTTTCTCTCAAGAATTTTTCCATTTAAGATGTACAGTTGAGATAATCATAGCTTTCCATCTGGAAAACTGAGAGTAATATAGGTAGGGACATTCTATTATCTCTGCGTCTCATGCCAATAAATGTATAAGAAATACACATTTGGTTAGTCAGAGAAAAGTCTTTTCAGTACATGTAACACATGACTCAAAGACATAGAATAAAAACAATTCTGTTCTCTGCAACCTCTGTATAACTACATTAACTTAAACCTAAATTATATTAAAAAGCAACTGGACTCCATAGTTTCCATTGGCCAAATCAAGTTTACTCTAATTTTGATGCACAAGAATGTGTTAATTTGTCTGGAAAGAAAAAAAATATCATGCCAAGCATAACCAGCTTATTAAGAAGTGTTTCAAAGCTAAGAGAGCTTACTCTGAAACAAGCCCAATGTCTGTGCTTTCAACCAACTCACTGAATAGACCCTTTAACCAGGCTTCCGTGGTGCCATCTTTGGTGACATGGCAGGAGATATGGGAAGTGCTACTTCCCCTTTTAATTTTGTTCCACTATTGTTGGGACATAATTAATATTAATTAATATTGTTGAGACCTAATTAATAAAGGGAGCTCCGAGACTGTCTCTGCCAAATGATCTAGGCAATGGACACAAGGGTCTCGGTGCTAATTGCATATTTGAACTATGTACAAAGATGCCCATTTGGGGAACAGAGGAAAATACTGAGGAATGCAAACAAATAAGAGAACATTCGGGAAACATAAATGCTGAACTCATTCTTCTGGGAGATATGCCAATTCAGAAATTTAGTAACATTGCACTGAATGCCTACTATGTGCTGGATACCAAGACCATAAGCAATCAACAAACAGACCAGGTACCTCTTGTATGAAGTTTATAGTCCATCTAGAGCTGTCATCTACATTATTTTTTTTCTCTCTCTCTTTTTCATTTCTTTACTTTCTTTTTTCTATTCATCTAAATACCAGAAAACTGACTATAAAACTCAAAACAGGTTTCACACATCACATGATGGCATTCATGTGGAACAGCAATCATCACAGTCCACTGTGGGTGTGCTGCTGCTATTATGGGTCATTACAAAAGTTTTGAGATACACAAAAATTGAGAAATGTAAAATCCACATGGATGGTAACAAATGAAGCCCTCTCAGCAACATCAATAAGCTGAGCAGATTAAAACCTGCATCAGTGAATCAGAAAGGACGCCGTTGACTGGGTTTCTTGGAATTGCAATAATGGAGCATAACACAGTGTAGCTTAAACCTTTCATAGTGACTCAAGTATGAATGAAAGAAGGTAACAGGAAAGAGTTTGCAGTGCTCTTAATTCCAAAGTTCAGCCTCTAGACTTTTGTAGACACCAGGTCTCGAAAATACTCATGGAAATCTCTCATACCTTCCTTAACTGGTTCTTTTTCTCTCTGCTGACCCTGAATCTGCGTCTCTGGTTACTCTGATTAATTGCTGGCTACTACCTTAGGTTACCAAATTATCTGAAGCCACAGGGGCACCATTTTCCATCAACCAACATGTCAACCCCCGAAGAGCACCTGGCAATAAAAATAACACCCTTCGAAGTCAGTTAATGGAATGACAGGGAAAGTATTTATTTCTTCTTCTTACCTTTCTTTTTGCCTTCTCTTCTTTCCCTTTCCTTTCCTTTTTCTTCCTGTACTCCCCATCTCTCTGTCTCTTTCACTCTTTTCCCTTATTCTCCTCCTATGATTCCTTCTATTTATTTTTTTTTCCACTATTCATACTCATTTCTGGATTTGAAAGACATTCCCTGCCTCCTGCATCTTTTAATGTACCCTCTATTCATTCCTGTTACCAAATTTGTACTTCATTAATTTATATCAGTATTTCAGTCTTATCTTAACAAACAAGACATGGAACAGTATATTAAAAGAGAATCATTTCTGGGCGGTGCCTGTGGCTCAAAGGAGTAAGGCGCCAGCCCCATATGCCAGAGGTGGCGGGTTCAAACCCAGCCCTGTCCAAAAACTGCCAAAAAAAAGAGAGAGAGAGAGAGATTCGTTTCTGTTTCTGTCCTTTCAATTTCTGTATCTGGAAGGTCAATGGGGATTATAAAACAAACCAGAAAAAAATATCTCCAAAGAAAACATCACACATACATACATTTTCAATGAGTATTGCTACCTCTGTTTAATCTAAAGAGAAGAAGGCCCCAGTGTTCATGTAAGTTGTGTCTGCTTGGGCAAGTCAATGACTTTTTAAGTACACTACTTTCAAGTTGGAAAATCCAAGAATAAATCAGAGGTACATCCCAACGGCAAAGTCCTCAGTGGAAAAAATTATTATTATTATTTTTTTTTTTTTTTTTGCTAAACTGAGAAAAGCAGACATATGCTTTAAAGCATGTTTAATTACTCAGCCACAGGAGGAATTCTAATTTTCCCTTCTTTTTTATAGTACCATTATCCTATTCAGAATTTTCACCACCCTGCCGTAATTAATGCCATGTATTTTCAGTTGTGCAGCTAATCAAAGTGATAGCATCTAAACCTCTGGGTTTTCACATGTTGTGTCAGAAATCTTGCTGCCATAGGAATACCTTTCAGTTGGCTCAGACTCTTATCAGCAGTGACACCCAGTGGCTGGAAACCTCTTAAGCAAGTACCTCTCTCAGAACCCTGCTCCCTACCCCCTCTTTCCCAGGGAAAGATTTTTGTAAGTGCTTTGTTTCTCTGACCTTCTTACAGTTCTCCACAGGAAAAGAATTTATCAGATTGCCTAATGCCAGCCAGCTTTTCTTTAAAATTTACGCAAATTAAAAAGACTCAGACGTTTCCTTTGTGCTGAAGATATTTAAACCTATCAAAATATGTTCAACTAATCTGACACTTGGTTTCTAAAAATAAAACCAGATATACAAGTATAAGGATAAAAAAGGAAAGAAATATCCAATTAATTTCCTACATTTCGCACTTAAAAAAAATAATTGCCAGCAGAAAACATGGCTTTATTATTTATTCATTGCAATTCATTTAGAGCACATTAAACCACATTTGCGAGAAAAAAATTAATATAAACTGTGGACTAAAAGCAACCTAATCCCCAGTGATGGCTATCAGTAAAAATATCACTCTTTCTAATGCAACTATTTTATTAAGATTAACTATTTCAGCTGCTCTCATAATATGAAATAAATGGCCACTTATGGTTTGAAGGAGGGTAACAAGATAGAAATCTTTAAAATGGTTCTTACATACAGTTTTTTATCCCATAAATTCATTGGAGAAATCTTTTTAGATATAATTCCTTCAAGAGAAAAGACAGGGTTTTGTTTTATTTTGTTTGCAAGGCAAACTGTTTGGTTTTTTTCCCCCTCTCCTATATATTTAGTGCTAAAGGAGATTTTAATCACTTCTGAACAGGTCTCAGTTTGGAAACAAACACATACTAACAAGCACTGGTGGTGGGACGGAGACGATTATCAGAGTAATTTCTTACTTTATCAAACCACTACTTCTGGAGATCTCTTATTTTCAAAGTGAATCTCTAGCATGGGAGAGGATCTTTCTTTCTTTATAGAAGGGGGGGAATTTCAGATGCAAAAAAAAATAATCATTACTCAAGTCTTATTACAGTGGCCATCACCAAAAATGGGGAAAAGATAGTAAGTTCCTAGAAATAACATGACCTAGATGTGGGAGGTTGTGCTAGTATTCTAAACTCAAGTTTAGTGGAAGGAGGTTAATTAGTTCGGCAGAGTTTATACATATTGCTTAAAGCTCACGCATACCTAGATATCGCAACACAGGGATCAATTGAGCATGGAAATATACAATATTAGGTCGTTGAATCCGAAATGCCCAATTTCAAATAAAAGGTTTAGTTTATTAGATCTCAAACAAGAAGCAGATTAATTAATCAAAGTAAACACCTAAATTATCAGTACAATTTTGCCATCCTAATGGTAGCTTATTTTTTTTTTATGCCAGCAGCCAAGAAGCCCCGAGAGTAACAATGAAATCATGACAGGCTTTTCCACAGTTCCACATATTATTGATAATTGAATAATTTCCCTCCCTAGACGTGGTCCAAATCCTGGAAGAAGTGGTAGTCAGTTGGCATAAATGGAGGACAAGTTCAGCTCTCATGGTTGAGCAATGCTCCTTGTGCAATAATATTGTGTTGCAAAAGGACTGGCCTGTCTCTATTGACCAATCTTGACTGCATAATCATAAGTATCCCCGTTATTTCATCCTGTTGGTAGCAGTAGACATTCTCTGTAAGCGCCTGACTAGGTTTCATGAAGCTGTAGTGGGTAACACCAGTGCTGGACCACCAAATAGATACTATTAGCTTTTTTTGTTGTTGTTGTTTGTTTGTTTGCTTGTTTGTTTTTTGTAGAGACAGAGTCTCACTTTATTTTTTTTAATTAATTAATTTTTTTTTTATGAGACAGAGCCTCAAGCTGTCACCCTGGATAGAGTGCCATAGCGTCACAGCTCATAGCAACCTCCAATTCCTGGGCTCAAGCGAGTCTCTTGCCTCTGCCTCCCAAGTAGCTGGGACTACAGG
>CAUYON010017093.1:0-10043 GCA_963573935.1 Arctocebus calabarensis
GGTTGCCCTTCCTTCCCTGCCTTACACCATAGCCATGCCCTGCCACTGTTAACCCTGGGGAGGCTGTGGCCTGGTTCCTTCCAATGAGCAAAGGTGCCAGAGATATGCACCTGCCAGAGTCAAAGGGGAGTCAGTGCCTCCTCAGCCCCTGCACTCTGCCACCAGCTGGCAACCTGGAAGCCTGTCTCCCTCCAGTGCTCAATGAAAAGTGGAGAGTGTTCCACCAGAGTCTGTCCAGAGCTGGTGGTTACCATAGTGGCACCTATTTCACTCCCACATAGTCTGGGCCTTGGCCCCAGCTGCACTCTTCCTCTGTCACCCCTGCAGGACTGAGGTCTGACTCTCTCCTGTTGGTCCGCAGAATTGGGGAAGTATCTCTCCAAAATCTGACCCTGGGCGGGAGCACCATCAAGACCACTTACTGCCACTGTGCCAAGCCTCTCCGCCTCCCCTGCATCCCTCAACTTCCACTCTAGTCACAGTTTCAGCATAGCTGCACCCAGGCCTATGCAATGCCCAGCCCTCGCAAGGAATTGCCAGAAGTCCTGAGTCTGCAGGGGGCAGGCTTCCAGACCACCAGGTGAGGAGAGGAAGGGTGGACTGGGAGTTCAGAATTGCAGGGAAAATATTTGTTCAACTTTATGCCAGGCAAGAGAATGCCTAGGTTCACAGGTGGGACCTCTCTAGAGGAGTCCCGGTGTTCAGTGGCTCTCTCCTAAGGGATAAAATAAGAGGTCTTCTATTTACTGCTCGCTTGTAGAGAGCACACAGCTAGCCACTTTCTTAGGGGTGGGGGTTTCTCACCCTCTTGGCCATGGGTTTTGTACTTGTAGTTTGTTTCCTTGGAGGTGCAGCCTGCCTCAGCAGGGATGATGTGCACTCATCAATCAATCTTTCTTAGCTCAGCTCCTGATTTTCAGCTTCATTAAGTTCATTCTGTTCATTATCTCTCCCTCTGGATGGGGACCTCTGACAAAAACTTGCTCCAGTTGGCCATCTTACCTCCCTCTCCAAGACACATATTTTATTTATTTATTTATTTATTTATTTATTTATATTTGAGACGAGAGTTTTACTGGCTCGGTGCCTGTGGCTCAAGTGGCTAAGGCACCAGCCACATACACCTGAGCTGGCGGGTTCAAATTCAGCCCAAACCCGCCAAACAATGACAGCTGCAACAAAAAATGGCTGGGCGTTGTGGCAGGCGCCTGTAGTCCCAGCTACTTGGGAGGCTGAGGCAGGAGACTCGCTTCAGCCCAGGAATTGGAGGTTGCGGTGAGCTGTGATGCCACAGCATTCTATCCAGGGTGACAGCTTGAGGCTCTGTCTCAAAAAAAAAAAAAAAAAAAAAAAAAGAGTTTTACTTTGTTACCCTTGGTAGAGTGCTATGGTGTCATAGCTCACAGCAACCTCGTACTCTTGAGCTCAAGCAATTCTCTTGCCTCAGCCTCCCAAGTAGCTGGGACAAGTGCCTGCCACAATGCCTGGCTATTTTTAGAGACCGGGTCTTGCTCTGGCTCAGGCTGGTCTTCAACCATGAGCTCAGGTAATCCACCAGCCTTGGCCTCCCAGAGTTATAGGATTATAGGCATAAGCCATTGCACTTGGCCTGTTTATTTATTTTTTGAGATAGAGTCTCACTCTGTCACCCTGGGTAGAGTGCTGTGTTGTCAACAAAGCTCACAGCAATCTCGAATTCTTGTGCTCAAATGATCCTCCTGCCTCAGCCTCCAGAGTAGCTAGGACTAGAGGCACCTGCCACAATGCCCAACTAGTTTTTCTATTTCTAGTAGAAACCAGGATCTCAGTCTTGCTCAGGCTGGTCTTGGACTTCTAAGCTCAAGCAATCCACCCGCCTCGACTTCCCAGAATGGTATGAGCCACCACACCTGGGCTCTATTTGATTTCTTTAGATACCCAGATGTCTTATAGGCTCTTCTCAAGACAGAGTTTTTCTAGCACCCTCGAGGAATGTGCACGCCTAAGCAATGGTCTTCTCGAGACCCAGTCTCTGCATCTGTTGCCTCAAGCTGGTGAGTTGTTTATGTGAGGAAAAGGGTCCATGATGGCCCTCATTGCACTTCATGTAGGCTATTACTTAATCAACCTTTATGGAGCATATTGTTTCTGCAGCAGATGGAGGCCATAGTTATGTTGATAGACTTCCCTCACTTTCTTTTTACATCCAGTTAGCCCCCAAATGGAGGTGGATTTCTTTGATGACCAGTTTATCTGATTTTTTATACATATAATTAAAAGAGCACATAAAAAAATCTCTATAGGGCGGCACCGGTGGCTCAAGGAGTAGGGCACTGGCCCCATATACCAGAGGTGGCGGGTTCAAATTCGACCCCAGCAAAAAAATGCAGGGAAAAAAAAAAAAACCTCTATGCTTACCAGTAGTGATGTAGCAAGAGGGCCCCATATACCAGAGGTGGCGGGTTCAAATCCAACCCCAGCAAAAAAATGCAGAAAAAAAACCAACAACAACCCTCTATGTTTACCGGTAGTGATGTAGCAAGAAAAAAATCCCAAATAATTCATACCTTTAATTATAATTTTAACAATAAAGGGAAAACACTTATTCTCAGCTTCTTAAGTAAACTGCTCAGAGACAGTTACTATGTCTAATTTATTTTTCCATTCATGCAGTTAACAATAGTGTGCCTGGTATACATTGGGCACACAATAATTGCTGGGTGAATAAATAATAAAGAACAGGGCAGCGCCTGTGGCTCAGTGAGTAGGACACTGGCCCCATATACAGAGAGTGGTGGGTTTGAACCTGGCCCGTACAAACTGCAACAAAAAAATAGCTGGGCGTTGTGGCAGGCGCATGTAGTCCCAGCTACTTGGGAGGCTGAGGCAAGAGAATTGCCTAAGCCCAAGAGCTGGAGGTTGCTGTGAGCTGTGATGCCACGGCACTCTACCGAGGGCGACAAACTGAAGACTCTGTCTCTAAACAAACTAAAAAAAGAACAAACTGGAAGATTAAGTCTCCTGATTGGAGAAGGATTAGAACTTGAATCTACACAGTGCCAAAATAATTATTTTGGAAGAAGACATTTCTGTCAGTTATCTAAATTTTTCCATTCTTTTAAATTTTACCCTCCTTTTTAATATGAGGGTATAGACCATTAGCTTATGTAGTTTACACATGATAGGTATAAAACCGTGTGGTAGCTGTGTCCTGCACCTGAGGAGTTTGTTGTATATCCATGCATTATATCCATTATGTGGGAAACTACTAAACCCCCACCCCTTTCTTAAGTTTAATTGAGATTTTCTGTCATGTGGCTCTGTAAAGACTTTGACTTTCAAATTGGTATCATCGAGTACAGGTGATACTTGTTTTTCCAGTCTTGGGATATTTAGGAGACTGTTCTCAAATCCATCCAGGTTGTCACAAAAGATGCAAAGTCGCTATCTTTTTATGGCTGTATAGTATTTCATGGTATACATATACTACAGTTTATTAATCCATTCATGTGTTGGATTAATCTTTCTCATCTTTGAGATTGTGAGCTGAGCAGCTATGAACATTCTAGTGCAAATATCCCCATAGTAAAATGTCTTTTTTTTTAAGGCCTGGCATGGTGACTCACAGCTGTAATCCTAGCAATCTGGGAGGCTGAGGTGGGTGCATTGCTTGAGCTCTGGAGTTTGAGACCAGCCTGAGCAAAAAAGCAAGACACTGTCTTTATTGAAAAAAAAAAAAGAAAGAAAGAAAAAAATGAGTCAAGAAGATCAGTTGAGCCCAAGAGTTGGAGATTGCTATGAGCTATGATGCCATGGCACTGTACCCAGGGTAACAGCTTGAGACTCTGTCTTAAAACAAAACAAAAAAAGTCTTTTTTTTTTTTCATTTGAGTAAACACCTAGTAGTGAAATTGCAGGGTCAAATGGAAGGTCTATTTTTAGTTCTTTAGGGAATCTCCATCTTCTTTCCATAGAGGCTATACTAGTTTTCAGTTCTTTTTTTTTGAGACAGAGCCTCAAGCTATCACCCTGGATAGAGTGCCGTGGCATCACAGCTCACAGCAACCTCCAATTCCTGGGCTCAAGCAAATCTCTTGCCTCTGCCTCCCAAGTAGCTGGGACCACAAGCACCCACCACAACGCCCAGCCATTTTTTGGTTGCAGCCATCATTGTTGTTTGGTGGGCCAGGCTGGATTCGAACCCGCCAGTTCAGGTGTACGTGGTTGGTGCCTGAGCCTGCTGAGCCACAGGTACTGAGCCTAGTTTGCAGTTCCATCAACAGTGTATGAGTGTTCCTTCCTCTCTGAACCTACACTAGCAACTGTTACTTGTGATATGGGCTATTCTCACTATGGGCTATTCTCATGGTCTTGTTTTGTTTTGTTTTTTTTGAGACAAAGTCTCATTTTGTCATACTTGGTAGAGTGCCGTGGAGTCACAACTCACAGCAACCTCAAACTCTTGAGCTAAAGTGATTCTCTTGTTTCAGCCTCCAAAGTAGCTGGGACTACAGGCATCCGCCACAACACATAGCTATTTTTTTTTTTTTTAATTTATTGTTGGGGATTCATTGAGGGTACAAGAAACTAGGTTATACTGTTTGCATTTGTTAGGTAAAGTCCCTCTTACACTCATGTCTTGCCCCCAAAAGTTGTGGCACACACCAAGACCCCACCCTCCTCACTCCTTTCCTCTCTCTGCTCTTCCTTTCCCCACTCCCCTCCTTCTTTCTCTCTCTGCTCCACCCCCCTCCCACTCCCACTGTGTTATTAATTGTCATTAATGTACTCATATCAAAATTGAGTACATAGGATTCATGCTTCTCCATTCTTGTGATGCTTTACTAAGAATAATGTGTTCCACTTCCATCCAGGTTAATACAAAGGCTGTAAAGTCTCATTTTTTTTAATGGCTGAATAGTATTCCATAGTGTACATATACCACAGCTTGTTAATCCATTTCTGAGTTGGTGGGCATTTAGGCTGTTTCCAGATTTTGGTGATTGTAAATTGAGCTGCAATAAACAGTCTAGTGCAAGTGTCCTTATGATAAAAGGATTTTTTCCTTCTGGGTAGATGCCCAGTAATGGGATTTGCAGGATCAAATAGGAGGTATAGCCTGAGTTCTTTGAGGGTTCTCCATACTTCCTTCCAAAAAGTTTGTATTAGTTTGCAGTTATACCAGCAGGGTAAAAGTGTTACCTTCTCTCCACATCCATGCTGGCATCTGCAGTTTTGTGGTTTTGTGATGTGGGCCATTCTTGCTGGGGTTAGATGGTATCTGAGGGTGGTTTTGATTTGCATTTCTCTAATAATTAGGGATGATGAGCATTTTTTCATGTTTGTTAGCCATTCGTCTGTCTTCTTTAGAGAAGGTTCTATTCATGTCTCTTGCCCATTGATATATGGGATTATTGGGTTTTTTTCACGTGTATTAATTTGAGTTTTCTATAGATCCTACTCATCAAGCTTTTGTCTGTTTCAAAATAAGCAAATATCCTTTCCCATTGGGTAGGTTGTTGATTTGCTTTGGTTGTTGTCTCCTTAGCCGTACAGAAGCTTTTGAATTTAATTAAGTCCCAATTGTTTATTTTTGTTGTTGCAATTGACACAGCAGTCTTCTTCATGAAGTCTTTCCCCAGGCCAATATCTTCCAGTGGTTTTCCTATGCTTTCTTTGAGGATTTTTATTGTTTCATGCCTTAAATTTAAGTTCTTTATCCATCTGGAATCAATTTTTATCTCCCTCTGGCTTAGGAGGTCTTGAGCTCCTGAATTCAGGCAATCCACCTGCCTGGACCTCTCGGAGTGTTAGGATTACAGGCATGAGCCGTGCCTGGCCTCAAAGTGGTTTTGATTGCATTTCTCTGATAATTAGGCATTATGATGCACATTTTAAAAAATGTGTTTATTTGGCTCGGTGCCTGTGGCTCAACGGGCTAAGGTGCCTGCCACGTACACCTGAGCTGGCGGGTTCAAATCCAGCCCGGGCCCACCGAACAACTATGACATCTGCAACCAAAAAATGGCCGGGTGTTGTGGCAGGTGCCTGTAGTTCCAGCTACTTGGGAGGCAGAGGCAGGAGACGCGCTTGAGCCTAGGAATTGGAGGTTGCTGTGAGCTGTGATGCCATGGCACTCTATCCAGGGTGACAGCTTGAGGCTCTGTCTCCTAAAAAAAAAAAATGTATTTATTTGCCATTCTTCTGTCCTCATGAGAAAAGTTTCTGTTCATGTCTCTTGTCCAGTTTTTAATGGGGGTGTTTGCTCTTCTCTTGTTGACATACTTGAGTTCATTATAGATTCTGATGATTAGCCCTTTGTTGATTCATAACTTGCAAACATCTTCTTCCATTCTGAAGGTTGTCTTTTTTTTTTTTTTAGCGATGAGGTCTCGCTATGTTACCCAGGTTGGAGTGTAGTAGCTATTCATGGGCGTGATCCCACTACTGATCAGCATGGGAGTTTTGACCTGCTCCATTTCAGACCTGAGACAGTTCACCCCTCCTTAGGCAACCTGGTGGTCCCCTGCTCCTGGGAGGTCACCATATTGATGCTGAACTTAGTGTGGACACTGATTGCGCACTACAGCCCAGAACTCCTGGACTCAAGTGATCCTCCTGTTTTAGCCTCTGGAGGAGATGGGACTACAGGCACGCACCATCACCTCCTGCCAAAGGTTTTCTTTTTGCTTTGTGGATTATGTCCTTAGCTGTGGGAAAACTTTTTAACTTGATCAAGTCCCATTTACTTATTTTTGTTGCTGCTGCAATTGCTAGTGGGATTTTCTTCATAAATTCTTTCCCTAGGCCAATAAGATCAAGAGTTTCTCCCCTACTATCATTTAGGGTTTTTATTATTTCATGTCTTAGATTTAGATCTTTTATCCATTGTGAGTTAATTTTTATAAGTGATGAGAGGGGCAGGTCCAGTTTCTTTCTCTTACATGTGGCTAACCAGTTCTCCCAGCACCACTTATTAAATAGGAATTCTTTCCCCCAGTGAATGCTTTTGTTTGCTTTGTCAAAGATTAGATGGCTACATAAGACTAGTTTCATCTATGGAATCTATTTTTTGTTTTTTTTAAATCTTGCTCTGCTGCCTGAGCTAGAGTGCAGTGTATCATCATAGCTCACTGCAACCTCAAAGTCCTGGGCTCAAGTGATCCTCCTGCCTTAGCCTCTCCATTAGCTGAGAGTAAAAGCATGCATCACCATATCCAACCAATTATATATATATTATTATTATTTTTTAATTGTTGGGGGTTTGTTGAGGGTACAAGAAACCAGGTTACACTGATTGCATTTGTTAGATAAAGTCCCTCTTATAATCATGTGATTTTTTTCTATATTTTGTAGAGACAGGGTCTTGTTGTGTTGTTCAGGCTGATCTGAAACTCTTGGCCTCAAGTTATCCTCCTGCTTTGGCCTCCCAAAGTGTTGGGAGGCCAACAGGCATGATCTACTGTGCCCACCCAATTATCTAAATTTTGGGGATTGTGTGACAATCACAATTTTTCCTCTCTCTCTCTGTTTTTTTAAGACAGAGTCTCACTCTGTCGTCCTGGATAGAGTACTGTGGCATTATCATAGCTCGCAGCAACCTCAAACTCTTGGGCTCAAGTGACCCTCTTGCTTCAGCCTCCTAAGTAGCTAGAACCACTGGTGTGCAGCACCACACCAGCTGGATTTTCTATTTTTAGAAGAGAAGGGGTCTAGCTGTTGCTCAGGCTGATCTCAAACTCCTCAGATCAAGCAATCCACCTGCCTCAGCCTCCCAGAGTGTTAGAATTACAGGTGTGAGTCACCATAACCACCTGGTCTCACAACATATTTTCAAAGGGGAAACAAAGAAAAATGGTCATACCAGAGGAAACTTTATACTTTGACTTTGGTTTTATATAAATTAAATCCATGCAACACCAGAAACATTTTAATAAGGTTTCACACTCCTCTAAGATTGTTTTAATTTTTTTGATAAATCCATGTATTAATATATATATTTTTTGAGACAGAGCCTCAAGCTGTCACCCTGGATAGAGTGCTGTGGCATCACAGCTCACAGCAACCTCCAATTCCTGGGCTCAAGCAAGTCTCCTGTCTCTGTCTCCCAAGTAGCTGGGACTACAGGTGCCCGTCACAGTGCCCGACCATTTTTTGGTTGCAGCCGTCATTGTTGTTTGGCGGGCCCAGGCTGGATTTGAACCCACCAGCTCAGGTGTACGCGGCTGGCACCTTAGCCTGTTGAGCCACAGGTGCTGAGCCCCATGTATTAAATTTTAAGTGTTTTAATTCAAAAGAAAATTTTAGGCCAGGAGCAGTAGGTGGGTCACGCCTGTAATCCTAACATTCTGGGAGGCCAGGGCGGGAGGATTGCTTGAGTTTAGGAGTTTGAGACCAGCCTGAGCAAGAGTGATACTCCATCTGTACTGAAAAAAAAAGTAGACCAGGTGAGGTGGCTCACGCCTGAAATCCTAACACTCTGGGAGACCAAGGTGGGTGGAATGGGTCATGAGTTAAGCCTTTGCAAAAACAAAACCCCCATCTCTACTAAAAATAGAAGAACTGAGGCAAGAGGATCACTTGAGCTCAAGTTGGACATTGTTGTGAACTATGCTGGCACGGCATTCTATCCAGGGTGACAGCTTCAGAGAAAAGAAAGAAAGAAAGAGAGAGGGAGGGAGGGAGAGAGGGAGGGAAGGAAAGAAGGGAAGGAAAGGAATAAAAGGAAGGAAAGGAAAGAAAGGAAGACTAACTGGGTATTGTGGCAGGCACCTGTAGTCCCAGCTACTTGGGAAGCTGAGGCAGGAGGATCTCTTGAGCCCAAGAGTTTGAGGTTGCTGTGAGCTATAATGACACCATGGCACTCAACCCCAGAGTGACAAAGTGAGACTCTGTCTCAAAAATAAATACATAGCTGGGTCCAGTGGCTGATGCCTGTAATCCTAGAACTTGGGAGGCCAAGGCAGGTGGATTTCCTGAGCTCACAGGTTAGAGACCAGCCTGAGCCAGAGAGAGACCTCGTCTCTAAAAATAGCCAGGTGTTGTGGCAGGCACCTGTAGTCACAGCTACTTGGGAGGCTGAGGCAAGAGAATCACTTGAACCCAAGAGTTTGAGGTTGCTGTGAGCTATGACGACAAGGCCCTCTCATTCTACCAAGAGCGACAAAGTAAGACTGTCTCAAAAAAAAAAAAATACATAAAGAAACAAATAATTTGTATAAATTTAAAGGGTACAAGTGCAATTTTATTACAAAGATATATGGGATAGTGGCAACATCCGAGATTTTATTGGCTCCATCGCCTAAGTAATGTACATCGTATACATTAAGTAATTTCTTATCACCTCCTCCCCACACCCTCTCCTCCTTCCAAGTCTCATTGTCCATGATTCCATGCTCTATGTCCATGTGTATACATTATTTAGCGCCCACTAGTGAGAACTTGTAATATGTGACTTTCCATGTCTGAGCTGTTTCACTTAAGATAATAGCCTCCCTGGCTCGGCGCCTGTGGCTCAAGGGGCTAAGGTGCCAGCCACGTACACCTGAGCTGGCGGGTTCAAATCCAGCCCGGGCCCGCCAAACAACAATGATGGCTGCAACCAAAAAATGGCCAGGTGTTGTGGTGGGCTCCTGTAGTCCCAGCTACTTGGGAGGCAGAGGCAGGAGACTCACTTGAGCCCAGGAATTGGAGGTTGCTGTGAGCTGTGAGGCCACAGCACTCTATCCAAGGTGACAGCTTGAGGCTCTGTCTCAAAAAAAAAAAAAAAGTTAAAAAAAAAAGATAATAGCCTCCAGTTCCAGTTCCATCCATGTTGCTGCCAAAAACATGATTTCATTCTTGTTTATGGCTGAATAGTGTTTTAGTATATGTGTATATATATCACATTTTCTTTATCCATTCATCTGTTGATGGACACTTAGGCTAATTCCATGTCTTCTCTATCTCAAGCTGTCACCCTGGATAGAGTGCTGTGGCATCACAGCTCACAGCAACCTCCAATTCCTGGGCTCAAGCGAGTCTCCTGCCTCCGCCTCCCAAGTGGCTGGGACTACAGGCGCCCG
>CAUYON010017094.1:0-16622 GCA_963573935.1 Arctocebus calabarensis
GAGCTGGCGGGTTTGAATCCAGCCTGGGCCCGCCAAACAACAATGACAACTACAACCAAAACATAGCCGGGCATTGTGGTGGGCGCCTGTAATCTCAGCTGTTTGGGAGACTGAGGCAAGAGAATTGCTTAAGCTCAGGAGTGGGACATTGCTGTGAGCTATGATGCCACAGCACTTTACCCAGGGTGACAGCTTGAGACTCTGTCTCAAAAAAAAGATTGTGAACATTTATGTATATAAGATTTTACCTGTGAGAATTTATAGCATAATTTCATGGGGTATACACATTAGATGTTGCCAAATTAGACCTCAAAAAAAAAATTATTACCAATTTATATTCTCAGCAGTTGTGTGGAAGGACTTGTTTCCTTTTTTTTTTTTTTTTTTTGAGACAGAGTCTCAGTCTGTCACCCTAGGTAGAGTGCCCTGGCATCATATCTCACAGCAACCTCAAACTCTTGGGTTCAAGTGATCATCTTGTCTCAGCTTCCTGACTGGCTGGGACTACAGGCGCCCACCACAACCACTGGCTAGTTTTTCTAATTTTAGTAGAGATAGGGTCTGGCTTTGAGTAGGCTGGTCTTGAACTCCTGCGCTCAGGAGAGCCAGGCACCTAGACCTCCCGGAGTGCCAGGATTAGCCTTTCTTATGAGTTGTTGAGTATCTTTTCATTATGTTTAGTAGACGTTTATATCTTTCAACTGCCTTTCGTATACTTTTTTCTTAGAGACAGAATCTCACTTTATTGCCCTCAGTGTCACAGCTCACAGCAACCTCCAACTCCTGGGCTTAGGTGATTCTATTGCCTCAGCCTCCTGAGTAGCTGGGACTACAGGTGCCCGCCACAACGCCCGGCTATTTTTTTTGTTGTTGCAATTTGGCCAGGGCTGGGTTTGAATCTGCCAGCCTCAGTTTATGGGGCTGGGACTCTACCCCCTGAGCCACAGGTGCTGCCCTGTATACTTTTTTTCTTTTGAAGCACATGTTGTCTAAGTGATTGTGAGAGCCCTTTGTGTGTATATAAGAACTAGCTCTTTTGTGGTATATTAAGGTTTTACCCTAATTTCTTTCTTTTCTTTTTTTTTTTGGAGACAGAGTCTCACTTTATCGCCGTTGGTAGTGTGCCGTGGCTTCACAGCTCACGGAAACCTCCAGCTCCTGGGCTTAGGCCATTCTCTTGTCTCAGCCTCCCAAGTAACTGGGACTATAGGCACCCGCCACATCACCCAGCTATTTTTTTTTTGTTGCAGTTTGGCTGGGGCTGGGTTTGAACCCGCCACCCTCGGTATATGGGGCCAGCGCCCTGCTCACTGAGCCATAGGCACCCCCCCCATAATTTCTCTTTTAACGTAATGATACTTTCTTTGCATATATAAACTTGAAATAGTCATATTTACCAATTCAAGTTATTAAGACCTTCCCTGTTAAAAGTTTGTAGGAAAATAATCATATTTTTTCTTGCTGTTTTAAAATTTGGTGATACATTTGCAAAAAAACCCACCACCACAACGCTAACAGGTGGTGAAGGTTGCCCTTCTGTACTTGTCCGCAATCCTCACATTTTCCACTCCTGTGCCACTCTCTGTGAACCACTGTGAACAGATGCTTGTGAATCTCATTGCTTTCAGGTGAAAATTCAAATATATTTGTTATCCTCCCCCACGATATTTTGTATATAATGATTTCTCTCCACTTAATATCTCTTAACCACAGGGCTTCTTCACTTGTTGTAATAGTTGGGTAGTATCCCATTGTCTGGACTTGTTACTTAACCTGTTGTCTGCTGACGGACTTTTTGTAACTGTTTGCTAACACTAAACATACTGTAGTGAATAGTTTATACAGAGTTATCTCATGTGTCCAGCTACATTATTAAATTCCTAGAAATGGGATTACTTAAGACAAAGGGTAAATTTTTTTTTTTTTTTTTTTGCAATTTTTGGCTGGGGCTGGGTTTGAACCCTCCACCTCTGGTATACAGGGTGGCGCCTTATTCCTTTGAGCCATAGGCACTGCCCCAAAGGGTAAATATTTTTGTAATTTTGGAAGTTATTGTCAAATTGCCCCCCTGAAGGATGGTATTACTCACTTTCCATGCCTGCAAGCAGTGCATGAGAGTGACTGTTTCTCCATAGCCTCATAGCAGTTTGCTGTTTTCATAGATAAGAAATTTTACACTGGTTTTAAGTTTCTCCTATAAAAAAAACTTAAGCTGGATCGGTGCCTATAGCTCAATGGTTAGGACGCTGGCCACAATCACCAGGGCTGGCAGTTCAAACCCGGCCCAGGCCTGCTGAACAACAATGTCAACAACAGCAACAACAAAAATAGCCGGGGATTGTGGCAGATGCCTGTAGTCCTAGCTACTTGGGAGGCTAAGAAAGCAAGAGAATCACTTAAGCCCAAGAGTTTGAGGTTGGTGTGAGCTGTGACGCCAAAGCACTCTACTGAGGGTAACATAATACACCTCTGTCTCAAAAAAAAAAAGAAAAAAAGTTTAAGGGTCCTTTTCATTTCATTTTTATGTGAACAGTACATAATGCTTTATCTGTTTTTATACTTTTTTAGTACCTAGGGATTTTTTTGGCTTGGTGTCTGTATGTAGCTCAGTAGTTAGGGCGCCAGCCAAATACACCAGGGCTGACAGATTCAAATCGACCAAACAACAATGACAACTACAACCAAAAAATAGCCAGGCATTGTGGTGGGTACCTGTAGTCCTAGCTACTTGGGAGGCTGAGGCAAGAGAATCGCTTGAGGCTGAGAGTCTGAGGTTGCTGTGATCTGTGACATCACGGCACCCTACTAAGGGGGACAAAGTGAGACTCTGTCTCACACACACAAAAAAGATTAAAAAAAAGTAAATAAAAGTTTTCTTCATGACCTTACACATTTACCCTTAGGGTAGTCTTACATTTTAGTTTCTAACATTAATGTTAATAGAACCATTTTTTTCCATTATGTTTCTCACTGGTCATGGCTTTTATGTAAGAAAACTATTGATATTTTAAAATAGCGTTTAATTTTAGAATAGTTTTAGATTTAGAGAAACATTGCAGATATACCACAGAGGAATCCTATAGGTTTTATACTCAGTTTCTCCTCTTATTAACATCTTAGATTCCCGTGGTATTTTTAGCACAACCAGTGAACCAGTGTTGGTACATCATTATGAAGTTATAAGTCTATATTTTGTTCATGGTTCTTTAGTTTTTACTTAATGTTTTTTTCTGTTCCAGGTTCTCAACCCAAACTATTGATTTTAGTTTTTAAATATTGCAACCAGCCACCTTAGACTTGAACCTATTCTTTTTTTATTTTTTTGAGACAGAGCCTCAAGCTGTCACCCTGGATAGAGTGGTGTGGCATCACAGCTCACAGCGACCTCCAATTCCTGGGCTCAAGCAAGTCTCTTGCCTCCGCCTCCCAAGCAGCTGGGACTACAGAGACCTACCACAATGTCTGGCCATTTTTTTTGGTTGCAGCCGTCATTGTTGTTTGGAGGTGTACGTGGCTGGCGCCTTAGCCCATTGAACCACAGGCGCCGAGCCAAACCTATTCTTTATAACAATTTTTTGTTGATTTTTTAAAAGCATTTTCAGATATGTAATTATAGGTAACAATTTTCACTTTTTTTTTTTTTTTTTTGAGACAGAGCCTCAAGCTGTCACTCTGGATAGAGTGCTATGGTATCACAGCTCATAGCAACCTCCAATTCCTGGGCTCGAGTGAGTCTCTTTCCTCCGCCTCCCAAGCAGCTGGGACTACAGGCACCTGCCACAATGCCCGGCCATTTTTTGGTTGCAGCCGTCATTGTTGTTTGGTGGGCCCGGGCTGGATTCGAACCCGCTAGCTCAGGTGTACATGGCTGGCGTCTTAGCCCGTTGAGCCACATGCGCCGAGCCTCATCTTTTTGATATATATACTTTTTGCTCAAGCAATTGCCTTGTATGGATGTTATAAATCTTTATTTAATAACGTCTAAAATGTAGACAGGCTTGCCTTGTTGCTTACTTTGGTGGGAATTCTGTAGTGTTTTGCCTTTAGGCATGCCAGGTTTTTTGTTTGAAATATAGGTTCTTTTTTCTTTACCATGTTACTGACCTGCTTGCCTGTTTTTTCTCGGTGACTTCTGGTCAGTCTCGTTCACTATCAGACTAATACTTACCTTTGTGTATTGACGTCTCACAGACCTCACCTGTGCCAATCTTTTTTGCAGCTTATCTTTGGTTCTTTTGAACTGTGCCTACTCAGCCTACTCAGAGGTCTTTGCTTAGTCTTGTCATTTCATTACTTACACGTTATTAATATCAAGTATTTACTGTGCTATTAAGTATCCATGAACCATCTGCTTTCTCATTTAATTCTCATCATAGTTTTGTGAAATGGAGATACTGTCACTCCCATTTTACAAATGAGGAAGCCCAGACTCCCAGAAGTTAAGGCTCAGGGTTACACAGATTACCTCTACTGTTTCTTCCCTTTGACCTCAAGATCAGGACCACAGTTACCCACCACCATCCCCCCATAGCCATGCAGATTGCTTCTTCCTGATTAGTCTGCTCTGGAAAGCCTACCTACGATTGATTTGAGATGAGCAAATTGTTCCCTGGCTTTTAAAAAAATCTTTGTTCTGAGTCTAGAACTCTTAGAGCAGCCATTCCCATCACCATCTAATTGTACCCTTCATCTTGGTTCTCCTCCTTGACCAGCATATTTTGTGAATGCAGTGGAAGCCCATTTAAAAAGTACAGTGTTCTCCCAGGGATTTATTTAGTTATGGTTCTCGCATATACTTAAAATGAGATTTATATGTCTCACTGATCATTTGGGGCCTGTTTAGCCTTGTTCTGTGGCATATGACATAAATGGATTTCATTACACTTTAATGTCCTTTCACTTACTGGTCTAATGTGGGGTTCCTTTCTTTTTTTTCTTGAAACAGAGTCTCACTTTGCCACCCTTGGTAGAGTGCTATGGCATCATAGCTCACAGCAACCTCAAACTCTTAGGCTCAAGCGATTCTCTTGCCTCAGCTTCCTGAGTAGCTGGGACTACCAGTGCCCACCACAGCACCTGGCTAGTTTTTAGAGACAGAGTCTCGCTCTTGCTCAGGCTGGTCTCGAACTCCTGATTTTAGGCACTCCACCTGCCTCAGGCATGAGCCATGGTGCCCAGCCTGGGGCACTTTGGAGTCCCTTTTCTTTCTGTGTATATCAGGTGCTTTATCTTTATTGTCGCTCCTGTCATTACACCTGCTTCTTTACTCTTGCTGTAGAAATATAGCATTCATAGTCTGTTTATAGCCTGTCCATTCCAATTTATTGTGAACAATATCTGGATCATAATCCTTAGGAATCTGTAAATAGCAAGAGAAGCAATTGCTGCCACTTAGTTATATGTTCAAGGAGTGGAAACTTGTTTTTTGGAGATTGTATTTATTTATTTTTTTGTAGAGACAGAGTCTCATTTTGTCACCCTCGGTAGAGTACCGTGGTATCACACAGCTCACAGTAACCTCCAGCTCCTGAGCTTAGGTGATTCTCTTGCCTTAGCCTCTCGAGTAGCTGGGACTACAGGTGCCTGCCACAATGCCTAGCTATTTTTTGTTGCAGTTTGGCTGAGGCCAGGTTTGAACCCTCCACCCTCAGTATATGGGGCCGGCGCCCTACCCACTGAGCCACAGGCGCTGCCCTGGAGATTTTATTTTTTTAATTTATTTTTATGTTTTGAGACAGGGTCTTACTTTGTTGCTCTCAATAGAGTACTGTGGTGTCACAGCTCACAGCAACCTCAAACTCTTGGGCTCAGATGATTCTCTTGCAAGTCTCAGCCTCCTCAGTAGCTAGGACTACAGGCGCCTGCCACAATGCCCAGCTATTTTTTAGAAACAGGGTCTAGCTCTGGCTCAGCCCGGTCTCAAACCTATGAGCTCAGGCAGTCCAGCTGCCTTGGCCTACCAGAATATTTTTGGGGAGATTTAAACTAAACTTGAAACAGTGCTGTTTTCTGGTGAGTAGAGGCCAACCAGGATGGTGTTAGGTCTCTCACAGTGTATAGGATGCACCTCCCTACACCAATAATCCTGTAATCCCAGCACTCTGGGAGGCCGAGGCAGGTGGATTGCTTGAACTCAGAAGTTTGACACCATTGTGAGCTGGAGTGAGACCCTCTCTCTAAAAATAGCCAGGCCGTTTTGGCAGTTGCCAGTAGTCTCAGCTACTTGGGAGTCTGAGGCAAGAGTATCACTTAAAGCCCAAGAGTTTGAGGTTCCTGTGAGCTATGATGCCACGCTATTCTCCTGAAGGCAACAAAGTGATACTCTAGCTCAAAAAATAAAAAGAAAGAAAGAAAGAAACTGTCCTAGGCATTCATTCTCAGTGGATGTAGTATGTCAAGGGGACAAAAAGTAGTTCTTGAAGGATACCTGTATGAAAAAAATCTGTGTTCTTTTTAGGTGTCAAGCACATATGTACATACTGGACATATAGTATGCAATGTATCTATGTGTTAAAATTTTATGAGGGAGGGCATGATTAGGAAAAAAAAATGCCTACAAAGGCTTCTTAGGGGGGCAGTAATTAAAAAAATAAGGTATGAGACTTGGCGCCTGTGACTCAAGTGGCTAAGGCGCCAGCCACGGACACCTGAGCTGGCGGGTTCAAATCCAGCCCAGGCCCGCCAAACAACAGTGACGGCTGCAACCAAAAAATGGCTGGGTGTTGTGGTGGGCGCCTCTAGTCCCAGCTACTTGGGAGGCTAAGGCAAGAGAATAGCTTGAGCCCAAGAAGTTGAGGTTGCTCTGAGCTGTGATGCCCTGGCTCTCTACCCAGGGCGACAACTTGAGGCTCTGTCTCAAAAAAAAAAAACGTCTGAGAAACCTTATAGTGGGCACCTATAGTCCCAGCTACTCAGGAGGCGGAGGCAGGAGAATTGCTCAAGCCCAAGAGTTCGAAGTTGCTGTGAGCTGCCTTGGAGGGAGACTGTCTAGTGTAGATGGTTAAAAACTCATGCAGTGGAGTCAGACTGGGTATGAATTCAGTTTCAAGCACTTACCCGCTGTGAGCAAATGACTTTTTATAGTCTCAGTTTTCTCATCTGTAAAATGGAGATAATAGTACTTTCTTCAAAGTATTGTTGTGAGATAATCCATTTAAAGCACCCAATAGTAGGCAAAACACGAAATTCATCATTCTCCTAAGAAGCTCATAGAGAGAAACCATCTTGTTTATTGCTTTATTACCTTTCCTTAGAGGAGTATTTGGGACTTAAAAGGTTTTCTAATAAATAATATGTTGAATGAATAAAGCCCTTATTCTAAGTTTCCTTTAAGATAAATGAGGAAATAGTAGTAGTAAGATGTACTATGCTCCCTTAGCGTTCTTTTTATTTTTCTTTTGGGCATCTTTCACATTTATTTCACCTTAAATTTAGAGTGTGATACATTGCCTAATTTAGCACTTTCTTTTAAAAGTAGCAATGGATTTACAGCTTATGATACCATTGTTGTAGCTCAAGCAAATTACGTGAGGCTCAGGGCAAATGGAATGGAAATGATATATGGGTTCTGGTAATACTCTTTTTTTTTTTTTTTCTTTGGTGGAGACCAAGCCTCAAGCTATTGCTCTGGGTAGAGTGCTGTGGCATCACAGCTCACAGCAACCTCCAACTCCTGGGCTCAAGCGAGTCTCCTGCGTCTGCCTCCCAAGTAGCTGGGACTACAGGCGCCTGCTACAACGCCCGGCTATTTTTTGGTTGCAACCGACATTGTTGTTTGGCGGGCCCGGGCTGGATTCGAACCCGCCAGCTCAGGTGTACGTGGCTGGCGCCTTAGCCACTTGAGCCACAGGCGCCATGCGTCTGGTAATACCCTTATGAGAGATATACTTATTTTAATTTATATATCTTGTTGATTTTCATTCTTGTATTAGGATTCCAGCTTGCAGTTGATTCCACTGAACGTTAGTGAAATCTAAAGAATACAATCAAATAACTTAATACTCTAATTTTTGTATGTATTATTTTATTTAAAAATATTTATTTTTTCATTGATCCTTATCATTTTGACTGCTCTTTTGGCTTACTGTTTCATCACTGAATTAAATAACTTTTAAGCCTTAAATTTGAGCTATTGTGTTATATATTTTACACTTGTTCATTTATAAGAGTATAGTTCTGCATTTATAAAGTAAGAGCAAGGAGAATCTCATTGTTCTGTATTTTTTCCCATTAAATATATCCTGAACTGGCATTTTGTGAGAGACAGTAAAAAGAAACCTGGCTACTGTTGTTCAGAACTGTAAAGTCATGTTGACAGAACTTGTTAATGAATGCTTAATTTCACTTGCAGTGAATTCTGAAAAACTATTTCAGTAGATTATAGCCAAAACATCTAATAAAGACATAGGTCAAGCTATTCAAGTTGAACTTTATGAAGACAGCTTCTTGTCTTTATACATATATTTACCACTCAGAAATTCATTTTTTTATCAATTTACTCAGATATTTACTTAGATTGATTAAATTGATAAGAGAGTGATTTACACACCAAAATGTCAAGATACTAATTTACAAAAGGAGATATTAATCAAGTTAGTTCTCAGTATAAGGCCCCTCACCTTACCAGGATGGTTAGGTTTAATCAGAAAATCATATATAAATCTAAAGTTTATAAGGCCAGGCATGGTGGCTCATTCCTGTAGACTGAGACGATGGATTGCTTGAGCTCAGGAGTTCTGCACCAGTATGAGCAGGAGCAAGACCCTGTCTCTAGAAATAGCCAGGCGTTGTGGTGGGTGCCTGTAGTCCCAGCTACTGAGGAGGCTGAGGCAAGAAAATCACTTGAGCCCAAGAGTTTGAGGGTGCTGTGAGCTGTGATGCCACAGCACTTTACTGAAGGCAGCAAAGCAAGACTCTGTCTCAGAAAAAAAAAAAAGAAAACCAAAAAACTATTGATGCCTCTGTAGTTTCATAAATATAGGAGGCTTTGCTCCAGCTACATACACCAGGGCTGGTGAGTTCAAACCCGGCCTGGGCCTGCCAAACAATGACAACTATAAAAAAAAAAATAGCTGGGCATTGTGGTGGGTGCCTATAGTCCCAGCTATTTGGGAGGCTGAGGCAAGAGAATCGCTTAAGCCCAAGACTCTGAGGTTGCTATGAGCTGTGACACCACAGCACTCTATGGAGGATGACATAGTGAGACTCGGTCTCAAAAAAAAAATGTTTCTCATATGTACATATATAGGTGTATATATATATGAATCTATCTAAATACATGTATATATTCACTGTGTTGTCCAGGCTAGAATGTCTAGTGTCATGGCATCAGCCTAGCTCACAGCAACCTCAAATACCTAGCTTTAAGCGATCCTTTGTCTTACCCCTCTGAGTAGCTGGGACTGCACTTGCCAGCTACAATGCTCAGTTAATTTTTCTATTTGTGGTAGAGATGGGGTATCGCTCTTGGGCTGGCTGGTCTGGAATTTCTGAGGTCAAGGGATCTTCGCACCTTCGTCTTCCAGAGTGCTGGGATTACAGGTGTGAGCCACCAAGCCCTGCCTCAAGTTATATTCTTATGTGTGTTGCAGATCCCATTTTAGGAGTTTTGGGATGAAGAATGGAATCCATTGTCTGGTGATCCATCTGGATAATATTGAAAGATAAATCTGTGCCATACTCTTGGTCAAATACTTCTACCATTCTATTTTAATTTGCTCTTCAGACATCTTTTAATAACTAGTTATAAAATTCAGACATATCAGTTTCTTTTTTAAATAACACTTTTTAAAATTTCAGATTAATGTGAGAGTACAAACAACTAGGTTGCAGCGTTTGCATTTGTAGGTAGAGTCCCTCCTGTAGTTGTGCTCCACATTTACCTAAATTAGACTGTAGGTTTGCTGCTGTTTGATGGCTTGGAAATAGGTGCCTTGATCTCTTCAGAAAACCATTTCAACGCATAGGATAGGAAAGATTCGTTTTGGAAAAATATTTTTTTTTATTTATCACTAATTCTGTTTATAAAGTTTAGATTATTGGGCATGTTGTATTTGGGGGCATACCTCTTTGTTACTGTCATTTTTGAAAAATTTAAAAATATGCCACTTTTTACAAAGTTTAGACAGGAATTATGTGGAGACCCTTTTGGAATTTATGTAGGGGAAAATTGTTTATTACCTCACTTTTGTTCTCTACAGCAGTGTTTCTCAACTATTTTTTGTTTGTTTGTTTGTTTTAAGATGTAGTTTCACTTTGTCGCCCTCAGTAGAGTGCAGTGGCATCATAGCTCTCAACTCCTGGGCTCAAGTGATTCTTTTGCCTCAGGCTCCCAAGTAGCCGGGACTACATGTACCCGCCTTAATGCCTGTCTATTTTTAGAGACTGTCTCACTCTTGCTCAGGCTAGTCTGGAACTTGTGAGCTCAGGCAATCCACTTACCTTGGCCTTCCAGAGTGCTAGGATTTTTTTTTTTTTTTTTTGAGACAGAGTCTTACTGTGTCGCCCTCAGTAGAGTGCAGTGACGTCACAGCTCATAGCAAACTCCAACTCCTAGGCTTAAGTGATTCTCTTGCCTTAGCCTCCCAAGTAGCTGGGACTACAGGCGCCCGCCACAAAGCCTGGCCGTTTGTTGTTGTTGTTGCAGTTGTCATTGTTGTTAAGCTGGCCTGGGCCAGGTTTGAACCCGCCAGCCTTGGTGCTTGTGGCTGGTGCTATAACCACTGTGCTACATTGCGTGCTCTGAGCTGCAGAGTGCTAGGATTACAGGCGTGAGCCACCATGTCCAGCCCTAGAAATGGGTATTTGTGACATAGGATTTCTAGTAATAGCATCATACGTGCAGTCAGAACTAAGTGTTGTAACTCAAATTATTTATACCAGATGATAATAGATTTGCTCTGTAAACCTACGTTAGATAACTCGTGATTACTTTTGTGATGAAGAAAGCTCTGTTGCTAAAGATGTATGTGAATAAATTAGACAAAATTGTTTCATGAAATAGAGTAGAAAATAATATATCCAAATACATATTTTGTATAATGTTTTTAATTATGTAGAGGTTGACTTTCACCAAAAGTTATAGATTTAAATTGTCACCACCCCCCCTTTGGGCTTTTCTTTCTTTAATAAAAGCATAAATGTGCAGGAAAAATGCTATAAAATACGTAACATTTATTTTAGTCCATCAGTATGCATCCTTACATTTATTTGTTAGGATTTTTTTCAGTGTTTTCTCATTCCTTATTTTTCTGTCTGTGCCCTGTCTTCTTACATATTTTTTGTTTTAAAAGACAGATTCTCTCTCTGTTGGGCAGGCAGGAGTGCAGTGGCTATTAATAAGCAGGGTTGTAGTGCACTGTGGCCTGGAACTCCAGGGCTCAAGCCATCCTACTGCCTCAGCTCCCCAGCAGCTAGGACTACCAGGGGTACTGTCCTCAGCTTCATATGTTTAAGTTCCCTAGCTTGAGCTCCTAGTATAGTGGCTCACTTGCCCAGAGTAGTAGACTTAAAGGTAATTAATACCTCTTGATGATGAATTGAATGTACTGTATTACTGTGGTACCTTTTCTTTTTTTTTTAGCCAGGGCTGGGTTTGAACCCGCCACCTCTGGAATGTGGGGCCAGCGCCCTACTCCTTAGAGCCACAGGTGCCACCCTTTGATACCTTTTCATCTGGATAACATGGGATAAAGTTTGACTGTTACCTTCCTAAGAAGAGCTTTCTACGACTGGTAAAAATGTAAATACGAATATAAGTTATGGAGTGACATAAATATAAAATGTAAATATAACCAGATTTATAAAAGATAGTATCTAGTGTTGTTAATGATTCTATTTGTGTTAAATATTGTTGATAAAATTCATACTTCTGGCTCGGCACCCGTAGCTCAGTGAGTAGGGTGCCAGCCACATACGCTGAAGCTGGTGGGTTCGAGTTCAGCCCAGGCCAGCTAAACAACAATGACAATTGCACCCCTCAAAATAGCTGGGCGTCAGTGGCGGGTGCCTGTAGTCCCAGCTACCTGAGAGGCTGAGGCAAGAGAATCGCTAAAGCTCAAGAGTTTGAGGTTGCTGTGAGTTGTGATGCTATGGCACTCTACCGAGGGCAACATCTCAAAAAAAAATTCATACTTCTGCAGAAATATGGGTGGGCTCAGGTTCCAATAGCTCACTTCTAAACCAGTTGACTTTGGTGAAAATGTGTTCTGAGTTTGTTACAGAGGTTCCCAGCTGGCCCTCTGAAATCCATTTGTCCCATTGTGTAGTTGAATCCGTAGCATACTATATCTTCCTCTCCCTCCCCCCAAGGGAAAGTGTGCCTGAATCTCAACATTGAGAGCACTTTTCTGATTTCCTCTGTAGGCCCATTATGTGAAAGGAAACTTCTAACTGGAATGCTTTACCTCAACCCACAGAGTAGACTGCGACAAGAAGGCTAAATCCCTAGACTTTAAGGATTAGCCCTAGAATCTAGGGATTAGCCACGGCTGTTGATACCAGGGCCTTTCTCAGTCTTTTTGGGGTCAGCTTGTAAATGGAAAAACATTCATTTCCTTTATGATCGAACCTTTCCCCTCTTCATTAACAGTCATTCTCTAAATTTGGGGGCAATATTTGATTACTAAGCCCTTTTTTCTTCCTCTCCCAGCACTTTCTCCATCTGTCCCAAAAGAAAGATGATAACAGCTATGGAACTGGATTCCAGACATTGCAGGGTTTAGCTTAATTTATCCTTCTTGGGAATAAGCCAGAAGGGATCTTTCTGTACAGATGAATACGTAAAGGCATGCCCCATGGCTCCTAGCTTCAGGTGTACTAGTTGAAAAGCTGGAATTCAGGGCCAGTTGGCCATCTGAGAGCTTTACAGAAAATAGTTGATTCTTTTCCCCATTAGTCATTTGTGCCCAGTAAAAACAGCTTTTGGACTGATTTGGGAATAGACCAAGGAAAGAAGGCAGTAAACCTATTGATACTTTGTTTAGTTATCATCTTCTGAAAGAGTGCTAAGAAAAGTTAGTCCAGTTGTTGCTATTATTATTATTTAGTTCAGTTATTATGGTGGAATTTACAATTTAGGATGGGACTGATATTTGTGATTTTGTTTCCTTTTCCTGCCTTAGGGAATGAGGTATACTGCTTTTAAATTATGCTAATTTTTGTTTTAATCTGCTAGATACAGATTTTTTTGGTATCATTTGATTTTTACTTTCTTTTCTATAAGAGATTAGCACAGTAGATAGAATTTTAGAGCTAAGAAGAGTTAGAGTTCAGTTTTTCTTTTCTTTTCTTTTTTTTTTTTTTTGAGACAGAGTCTCACTTTGTCTCCCTCAGTAGAGTGCCGTGGCATAATAGCTCACAGCAACCTCAAACTCTTGGGCTTAAGGGATCCTCTTGCCTCAGCCTCCCGAGTAGCTGGGACTATAGTTGCCCACCACAATGCTCGCCTATTTTTAGAGACAAGGTCTTGCTCTTGCTCAGGCTGGCTTTGAACCTGTGAGTTCAAGCATCCACCCACCTCCGCTTCCCAGAGTGCTGGAATTACAGATTGAGCCACTATGCCGGGCTGGAGTTCAGTTTTTCTACCTAAATAAATATTTTCTTGAATGTTTCTATCATAGCTTACTAGAAGCACCAGTTTTCTTTTTTGCTTTGGAGATAGCGTTTCCCAGGTTGCAGTGCAGTGGTGTGATCATAGTTCAATGAATCTCAAACTCCTGGGCTGAATCAGTCCACTAGCCTCTGCCTCCCAAGGTGCTGGCATTATGTGTGTGAACCATTGTGCCAGGTCATAGAAGCACCATTTTCTCTCTTTTTCTTTTTTTTTTGGTAAAGACAGAGTCTCATTCTATCGTCCTCGTAGAGTGCCATGGTGTCACACAGCTCACAGCAACCTCCAACTCCTGACTCCTGGGCTTAGGCGATTCTCCCGCCTCAGCCTCCCAAGTAGCTGGGACTACAGGTGCCCGCCACAACATCTGGCTATTTTTTGTTGTTGTTGCAGTTTGGCTAAGGCCGGGTTTGAACCTGCCATCTTTTATATATGGGCTTGGTAACCTACCCATTGAGCTACAGGCGCCGCTCAGAAGCACCATTTTCTTACCTTGGTAGTTGGGAATATTCAAAGATCCCGGTTGAGTGCATGGCTCACGCCTGTAATCCTGGCAATCTGGTGGGCTGAGATGGGATGATCTGTTGAGGTCAGGAGTTCAAGACCAGCCTGAGCAAGAGGCTGTCTCTACAAAAAATAGAAAAATTAATTGGGTGTTTTGGTGGGCACCTGTAATCCCAGCTCCTCAGGAAGCTGAGGCAGGAGGATTGCTTGAACCCAGGAGTTTGAGTTTGCTGTGAGTTAGGCTGATGCCATGGGCACTCTAGCCTGGGACAACAGAATTGGACTTTGTCAAAAAACAAACAAACATAACCCCCCCCCCCAAAAAAAAACTCACAAAGAAATCCCACACCACACAAAGAGTGCCGCGTGTCATAGCTCACAGCAACCTTAAACTCTTGGGCTTAAAGTGATCCTCTCGCCTCAGCCTCCCAAGTACCTGGGACTTATAGGCGCCCACCACAACACCCAGCTATTTTTTTGTTGTTGTTAGAGACAGGGTCTCACTCTTGCTCAGGCTGATCTTCAACTCCTGAACTCAGGCAATCCACCCGCCTCGGCCTCCCGGAGTGCTAGGATTGCAGGAGTGAGCCCAGCCCCTACCTTTTTCTAATAGTTGGACAACCTCAAGAAAGTAACAGTTGTATTTGTTATAAGTATATAGTTAACCATTATGAGGAAAAACTTCTGATTTAAGGAGATGTATAAAAGTATCTCTTTGTATTTTGATTGTTTTTTGTGTGTGTGTGTTTGGAGACAGAGTCTCAGTTTATCGCCCTTGGTAGAGTGCTGTGGCGTCACAGCTCACAGCAATCTCCAACTCCTGGGCTTACTGTGGCGTCACAGCTCACAGCAATCTCCAACTCCTGGGCTTAGGTGATTCTCTCGCCTCAGCCTCCTGAGTAGCTGGGACCACAGGTGCCCACCACAACGCCTGGCTGTTTTTCTGTTTTGTAGTTCGGTGGAGGTCGGGTTTGAACCCGCTACCTTCATTGTATGGGGCTGGCACCATTCTTTATGAGCCACAGGCACCGCCATCTTTGTATTTTTAATGGCTAACTTATGTGATTCACTTAAAATTAATCTACTTTTTTTTTTTTTTTTTTTTTTTGCAGTTTTTTGGCCAGGGCTGGGTTTGAACCCACCACTTCTGGCATGTGGGGCCGGTGCCCTACTCTGTTGAGCCATAGGCACCACCCAACATTAATCTACTTTTTTTTGAGACAGAGCCTCAAGCTGTCACCCTGGATGGAGTGCTGTAGCATCACAGCTCAGAGCAACCTCCAATTCCTGGGCTTAAGCCAAGTCTCTTGCCTCCACCTCCCAAGTAGCTGGGACTACAGGCGTCCGCCACAACACCCGGCCATTTTTTGATTGCAGCCTCATTATTGTTTGGTGGGCCTGGGCTGGATTCGAACCCGGCAGCTCAGGTATACATGGCTGGCACCTTAGCCACAGGCACTGAGCCCATTAATCTACTTTTTAAGAGAGACAATAAAACACATAGTTAGCTGATAGATACATAGTTAGTCTTCACGTTTATATCTATCTTTAAAGTTTCCTTAGTTGTACTGACAGACCTTGGCTCCCAGTCTCTAGTCAGTTGTCTATTATGAAACTGTCAAATAGTGTTTATCATTTTTCAAGTGATTTTGTGGAAGCAAATGAATTTTTTCATAATAATTCCAAACCATTGTTTTCTTGTGAATTGATAAATTTTCTGACTGAAGGGGAAGATACCAAAACCAGAGAGGTTGTTATCCAAAGTTGTAAAACAACTTTTAAGAATTCATTACAGTTGTTTTTCTTGGAGAGCAAGTTAGATAAGCTATTTTCAGATTGTTGGTATTAAATGTCACTGTTGAGCGTGCCTTGATTTCAGGGGCATACTTTGTGAGAGAGCAATGACTGGCAAATGTTCACTAGCGTCTGCTTGGTGTCACAGTAGCCATGGGACTGGTTTGCTGGAGGTTATAGATTTGCATTGGTTTATATGAGGGTTTGGGTTATTGGTCAGAGAAGAAAATGGTTTTTATTTAGAGCAGGTATCAGCTAACTATGGTCCACCTAGTTTTATATGACTCATCAGGTAAGATGATTTTTACATTTTTTAATGGTTGAATAATAATCAAAAGTAGAATTAATATAATATTTTGTGACACATGAAAGTTACATGAAATTCACATTCCAGTGTCCATAAAGTTTTATTGGAACACATCATGCTCATTTGTTTATATATTATCTATGGCAAGTTTTACACTACAACAACAGAATTGAGTAGTTATAACAAATTATCTGCAAGTTGTGAACTATTTGTTGTTTAGTATTTTTTTTTTTTTTTGGCTATTATCTCTTTTTTTTATTTTTTTTAATTTTTATTTATTTATTTTTTTAAATAATTTTATTGAATCATAATTATGTACATTGGTGCAATCACAGGGCACGATTCATATACATTCAGAAATATTTTGATCATACTGTTACAGATATCCTTCATGGCATTTCCTTGATC
>CAUYON010017099.1:0-15619 GCA_963573935.1 Arctocebus calabarensis
TCTCAATATGCCAGATATCTGTTTAGAATATAACTAACTATAGGGCGGCACCTGTGGCTCAGTGTAGGGCACCGGCCCCATATACTGAGGGTGGCGAGTTCAAACTTGGCCCTGGCCGAACTGCAAAACAACAAAATAGCCAGGCACTGTGGCAGGTGCCTGTAGTCCCAGCTACTCGGGAGGCTGAGACAAGAGAATCGCCTAAGCCCAGGAGTTGGAGGTTGCTATGAGCTGTGACGCCACGGCACTCTACGAGGGTGATACAGTGAGACGTTGCCTCTACAAAAAAAAAAAAAGAAGAAAGAAAGAAAGAAACATGGTAGCAAAGTGGACAAAACTGAGCATGAGAAAGTATCGGGGGGCAGGGAGCCTGGTTATCCTTAATTCATACAATAGTAGAAAATACAGTGACAGACTGATAAAAGAGAAAAGTAGGTGCCAAGAGGGCAAATTCAGGTGAATAAAAGGCATCAGAGAAAACCATGGAGTAAACACACACTGCGCTTTCAGGGAAGAACATTATTCTCATGACTAAGCGTGGGACGGGGGCAACTGGCTTTTTAAAAGATGCTCCTGCCAGTACTCGAGTGCCACCACTGCATAATGCCACTACGTAGCTACCACAGTACCACACAATTCTACATTTCTTAATTTTTGAGGCTTGGTACAGTGGTGGCTTCCAATCAAAGTAACCAGAAGAGAAGAAAAAATAATAGAATCACTGTTTTGCTGCAGACATATGAGTATATTACTCCATTTTTATTTGGCAGCTCTTATTCCTATTACAAGGAATATCCAAATTAAGTTGTTAAAAGCTTTCAAGGAGCTGACAGCTCAAAGCTTTGCAGAGTTGTAATCGTAAAACACTATAGAGTTTTCCTCTCTGCTGCTAGCTTGTCAAAACTTTCAAAATGCTAAATACTCACATAAAAGAATGCCTGAGAGAATGATGGCTAAGAGAATAGTCAGTGAGTTTAAATAAGGTGAAATAAAACACCATGTGTCATCCTTCATAAGACGGTCAAAGGGCTTTCAGTATTAAAATGCTCATTTACAGTACCCAAGGGGACACTGTTACTTCCTGTGCTCTTTCCTGGACACCATAATCGGACCAACACAGTATATCACAGAAAGAATACAGTCTCACCCTGCTGGGGCCGTGTCAGCTGATACAATTCTTAAGAAAGCAATCTGGCAACATTCATCAAGAACCATAGAAATGATCTTGCATCTTTTTTTTGTTTTGTTTTTCGGTCTTGCAATTTTATGTCTGGAAATATTGTGTTATTAGAATATAGTTTTCCAATAATACAACTCAAAAGAAGAGGGGGGTCTTAGTCAAAGATATATATGTTCCTTACAGCGTTACTGATCACAGAAAAATTATAAATAACCCAAATATCCAGGGACAGAAGTATAACTGTTCAAGAAAAAATACAGATGCAAACACAGAAATAGAAAAATTAGGTACAATATAAAACATGCCTGACTTTTTCTTCCAGTTTCTTTAGGATTTCCATAACATGAAGGTAAAACAATCTAAATTTATACAGTGTAAATATCAGAAAATGTATATATTAAGTTGTTTAGGTATAAATACAGATGAAGAAGTTTTTTTAACAGTTTTTGCTTAAGGGTGGTGCCTGTGGCTCAAAGGAGTAGGGCGCTGGTCCCATATGCTGGAGGTGGTGGGTTCAAACCTAGCCCCGGCCAAAAACTGCAAAAAAAATAAAAAAGTTTTTGCTTAAAAAGCTAAGCTCAAATTGAAAAGAATTGTTGCTTTGCAGTATAAAGTTTGCATGTTTGACCTTTTCCACATTAAGGCACACTGTCGTCGTTTCTGGCTACTATCTGAGACCTCCTGTTCGGGGAAACATTTAAAATATGACAAGGAGGTAACTAAGGTTCTAGGGTGGCAGTGGGTGGCTGTAGGAGGCCGTTCCTCTGTCTTGCCAGGGAGGCAGGATCCGTCCCCGAGGGAGTCTATGAGGACCCTGGACTGGCCTCACAGTCCTTCCCTTCCTCCACGTGCAACTGATACTACCCTTAAAATGAGGTTGGCCCATGAGTTGAAGTCTTTCTGCCCTCTTGATACCGGCTGCTGGCTTCCTGAATCAAGCCATCACAGACAACTGACTTTTTTGGTGAAAAGATTATTTTAAAGGTTTATCTCAAGCTATTGGCTCCTCTTTAAAATTGGTTTCCTCTCATCTAATACGTACCACCCCCCCAGAGAACATTTTCACAACGGAAATAACATGAAATTTATATCTATATGAAAGTTACACCTGCCGGTCTAACTTTCATGCCATGACAAGACGCAAACGTACTCTCTGAGAGGCTTGTGGTTTTCCCTATCAACTAAAATTAGATAAGTCTCTGGTTCAACACTGTATACCATACCCAACATTTTCCACCATACACTTAGAGGGTTTTTAAAATGTGAGGTACGGTCGCACCAAAGCAGCAGCCCAGTTTCTGATTAGCTGGGCCTATGGAACAGAGATGAAAAGCCACACAGACGCCCGGGAAAATGACACCAGTAAGCAGCAGAGCTCCAAGACTGCTCGGACGGCCAATGAGCACGGACCACCTCCAAACCAGAGGACACTCAACTTCTGCAGTCAAGCAGCCTTCATTAACTGTTGAAACTGAAATTACATTCAAAGACTTCAGAGGCTCCTAGTTCATCAGAAAGGCAGAGTGTGGGAATATAGGCCGCTTCTCCAGTTCCTCTCCAACACGGCAGCACAGACCACCAGAGTCCAGCTTGGCCTCAGCATTAATCCAAAAGCACCCCCCACACGGGTACACTTAACGATGTGGGATCGCAACGATTTACAACAAAATGAAGGCTCTCAACATCAACTGGGAGAGGGAAGATCGTTAAAATTTTTCTTTGGAACATTCTTATAGTGTCTATAATCTCCTGATGACTACCCTTAGCAGAGGAAAGCACATCAAGACACTGAGAGTATTAATGGATTAAAGGACATTATCAGCAGAGCCAGTTAGGACCTTGGGCACTGAGAACTGAGAAGAAGAGGAAAGACACACGCTAAGGGTACAGCTAGAGAGGGTCAGACAGAGCCGGAAAGCTGCAAGTGGAGGAGGACAGAGGTCCGGAAGGCGGAGAAGTGCCAAGCTTGGGCTGAACTGGAAATTCCACCGAGGGCCTGGGCAAGGAACTGCTAAGTGTATCAGCTGAGAGCGGGGCCCCATGGCACTGTAGAAGTAAAGCGTGCTCATCTGAGCCTGCACGGGGAAATATCTCGCTGAGGCCTGACTAAGGTTAAACAAGGGGCAGGCCAGGGGGCCGTGATGGTGGTAACATCGAAGCTGGGGGCTCATTACTCTTCTCTCTACTTTTGCACGCCTCTAGTTCCATAAGAAAAAGGCTCTTTTTAAACATAGCCTCACCTCACTTATTTAATTGTTGTGTTCAAACATTTATACTCTACTATTAATATATTTGACATGTACTCTTGCAATATGCACAGTAGGTGAGGTCCCACCGATGACCAGTTTGATGCAAACATTCCAAATTGTATATAAAACCAGCACATTATACCCCATAAATGCACTAATGTACACAGTTAAGATCTAATAAAAAAATACTAATTTTTCCATCGTGGAAAAAAAAAAATCAATGGGCTCTAAAAAAGTAAAGAGTTGTTTCAAAACGGCAGCCTTAATAATTCGCTTGGTCTGGCCTCTGCCCTATTACATATTACCCAAAAATGAAGGAAGGAAGGAAGACGGGGGCGTGCTCACCGCGGGCTCCTCGTTCAGTGTCTGCAGCATCCAGTTTTCCAGTGTCTGGAAGTCCCGTGGACCCTGGTACTTCACAGCTTCTTGGCCAGGCTTGAAAAACTTTAAGCTGAAAGAATAACAAAGGATTACATAGAGCAAAAATTTCAAGCCCTTCCAACTGCTCTGAGTTCAGAGCGCTATCTTATCAGGGAGCAAAGTCATTTAGTGAAAGAATCAGAAAATGAGCTGACAGGGAGCTACAGCCAGGCACATATCTGCCTCTCTCTGATAAAACTGGAAAAAGAAACAAAAATAATGTTCTAGGAGATAATCAATCCCCTTAAGCCTAAAGTTTTAGATGTTTCTTATTTTATTCAAGTAAAATAAAACTGAGGTGAAAACTTCCGACCTCATGCTGTGACTTAAACCCCAAGCGGCAAGCATGTGGTGCTTGTCTGGAGAACTCCTGGGCTTTCCCTGCCAGGTATCAGCTCTCTTTCCCAGGCTTCAGCAGTTGTGTGTATGTGTGTGTAACTAAGGACTGTGACAGAGACAACACTGCTTTGCAATAAATGTATCCTTCCAGGCTATCTTGGCAGGTACTTGACCCTTGCAAAGCAGGGCTATCCAGTTACTATGAGAATTCAAGTCTCTAACTTGAATAAGAACATTCTTGACACTGGTTGAGGTGTAGCCCATTCATATCCCCACAGAGAAGGATGCTGCTCTGTTCTATGTATTATATATTGGCTTCTGAAGGAATCTGCAGAGAGGATACAGAAGCAATTCCTCTAAAGGCAAAGATGTGATCAGAGGATGAAACTAGGTTCCTGGATCACTCCACATTTAGTGGGAAAACTACTCCAGATAAAACTTAATAAAAGGTGTCAAGGATGGGGGGACATGTGACTGTTGATAGAAGAAAAGAGCAATAAAGACTGACACATGAAGCTGGGTGCGGTGGCTCACACCTGAAATCCTAGCACTCTGAGAGGCTGAGATCAGGAGTTCAAGGTCAGATTGAGCAAGCGTGAGGCCCTGTGTCTACTAAAAGTAGAAAAACTAGCCATGCATTGTGGCAGGCACCTGTAGTGACTTGAGAGGCTGAGTCAAGAGGATCGCTGGAACCCAGTTTACTGTGAGCTACGACACCACAACATTGTAACCAGGGTGACAGCATGAGACTTGTCTCAAAAAAAAAAAAAAAAAGACTAGCAATGTACTTGTTGGCAGGCCTGTTCATCTAAGACACCCCTAACACGTCTATAACATGGATGTGGATTTTGTGAGTAGATGCCCAACATTCAGTATCAGAACTGTAAGAAGTAAAGATATGCAGAAATCACATTTGAAGGTTTGAATAGTGTCTTAGCGTAACAGCTAAAACAGAATACTATAAACTGGAAGGCTTATACACAGAAATTTATATCTCATAGTTCTGGGGACTTGGATCCAATATCAAGGTGCCAGGAGACTGAGAGTCTGGTGAGGGCTTTCTAGTTCTAGATGATGCCTCTGACTGTGTCCTCCCAATCCAGAAGAGGCCGGAGAGCTTATAAGATTCTTAATCCCATTCAAGAGGTTCCACCCTCATGACCCAATCCCTTCCCACAGGCCCCAGCTCCTAAAACCATCACATGGGAGATTAGGATTTTAACGGATGCATTCTGGGGGATACAAATATTCAGTGTATAAAAAATAGCCAACTCCCTTTAAAATGAAAGCCTTAAAATGAAGTCTCATAGCCACATGAGAAAATCAGTAAATTGGCTAAATCAGGCATTTAAATTAAAATGGGTATATTAGCTTTACCCAGAACCTGCCCAAGTCTGAGACTCTTCTTTAAGGAATAAACTCGAAGAGCCCAGGAGAAGAACTGGAGCTTCTGTTCCAAACCTCCCAGCTGGTCTGGGGGTATCTGACTTCACTTCTCACTGTCACCGGAGATGATGGAAACTGGGCCACAGCATAGCCACAAACGTTTCCACTATGTCCAAATCTCCCCAGCGGCATTTATATCTCCTGGAGATTTCTCTTTCAAGCAGAGTTCAGGGGGAAAAAAATCCTCACTTAGCTGTCACTTTGGAAAACAGCAAGAGGAACATTCTACTACTACAGTGTTATGAGTTGAATTGTGTTCCCCAAAACAGATTTGTTGAATTCCTAACGCCCAACCTAGGTATGACCTTATTTAGAAATGGGGTCTGTACAGAAGTAATCCAATTAAAACGAGGTCATTAGGGCAGGCCCTAATCCAACGTGACTAGTGTCCTTTATAAGCAGGGGAAATTTGGACACAGAGAGTCATGCATGCAGGGAAGGGGGCCCATGAAGACACAGGATTGGTGTGACAACCTACTAGCCAGGGTCTGCCAGCCCAACATCACGGCCAGGAGGCGGCAAGGAAGGATTCCCCTATAGGTTGCCAACTCCATGCTTTTAGACTTCTAGCCTCCAGGAAGTGGAGGGACAATACATGCCTGTTGTGTTGGCCACTCGGCAGTGTGGTACTCTGGTACAGCAGCCCCAGTAAAAGTATACAGTTGGCTTCCCTCCTTCAGTCCTGTCCCGCTCATGGTTTCCCAGACATAATGATTCTTTACTGGCTCAAGAGGAAGACCTCAAAACACTTTCCTGAGCACAGTCGGCCATCGTTGACTCCCTCTCCAATCCTTTGCTCTAATTAAACTTGCAGGGGAAGAACAACAGAAAAGCTGATCTACTGATACACATCGCAGTTCACACACCTACAGTCGTTATCTGACTCAGGTCTCACCATGACTCCAAGTGATGGGCACTGTTTTAGAGAAAGAAAAGCGCACGTGGATAAATCTACGATTGCTCCAAAATGACCACATTTTATGCAACATACTTCACTGCCTGGATTCTATGGGGAAAAAATATGCTCCTGGGAACTTCTGCAGGGCTGTGATGGTCACAGAGGTACCCTGCCATCCCGTGTTGAGACAGTAGTGTGAGCTTATTTTTGTTTTTTTTGAGATAGAATCTCACTTTGCCACTCTGGGTAGAGTCCTGTGGCGTCACAGCTCACAGCAACCTCAAACTCCTGAGCTTAAGCAATTCTCTAGCCTTAGCCTCCCAAGTAGCTGGGACTACAGGAGTCTGCCACAATGCCCAGCTATATTTTAGAGACAGGATCTCGCTCTGGCTCGGGCTGGTCTCAAACCCGTGAACTCAAGCAATCTGCCCGCCTCGGCCTCCCAAGTGCTGGGATTACAGGCATTAGCCACTGCACCTAGCCCTGTTTTATGATTATTATTATTATTATTTTGAGACAGAGCCTCAAGCTGTCACCCTAGATAGAGTACTGTGGCATCACAGCTCATAGCAACCTGCAATTCCTAGGCTCAAGAGAGTCTCTTGCCCCCGCCTCCCAAGTAGCTGGGACTACAGGCGCCCGTCACAATGCCCGGACTGTTTTTTTTTGGTTGCAGCCGTCATTGTTGTTGGGAGGGCCCAGGCTGGATTCGAACCCACCAGCTCAGGTGTACGTGGCTGGTTCCTTAGCCCATTGAGCCGCAGGCGCCAAGCCCCTGTTTTATTATTATTATTAAGAGAGGATCTCATTCTGTACATAGGCTGGAGTACAGTGGCCTAATCCTAGCTCACTGTAACCTTGACCTCCTGAGCTCAAGCAATTCTCCTGCCTCAGACATTCAAGTAGCTAGGGCACACACCATCATGCTGGAGTCATTTTTTAAATTTTTTGTAATACATGGGGTCTCACTACCTTACCCAGCCTGGTCTCAAACTCCTCCTGACTTGGTCTCCCAAAGTGCTGGGATTAAAGTAGTCCTCACACATAGCCTCAGTTTCATTCTTTTTTTTTTTTTTTGAGACAAAGTTTCATTTTGTTGCCCTTGGTAGAGTGCTATGGCATCACAGCTCACAGCAACCTCCAGCTCTTGGGCTTAGGTGAGTCTCTTGCCTCAGCCTTCTGAGTAGCTGGGACTACAGGTTCACACCACAATGCCAGGTTATTTTTTGTTGCAGTTTGGCCAGGGCCGGGTTTGAACGCACCACCCTTGGTCTATGGGACCAGCGCCCTACCCACTGAGCCACAGGTGCTGCCCAGTTTCATTTTTTTTTAACAACATAAAACCAGTGAGTAGTTTACTTGGGGAGAACAGATCTTCTACCTAAAAATCGGGACAAATGATTCAACATGGATCTTTTTAAGTTTGTGAATACCACACGTGACATTGCAGCCAGACAGCTGCAATGAATAATTGACATTGCAGCCAGACAGCTGTTACAACTAGGTTCAGGTGAAACCCCTCACGTCCCTCTCTGAATCCCCACAACGAATGTCTTTCTCAGCCATATTACGGTTCCTGTTTCACCTTCCCTGTGGCATGGTTTATAACACATACAACCCCATGGCCACAAAAGGTCAGCAGTCTAAGAAAGGAAAGACAGAACAGCCAACCCATCTTTGCTGCTCCTGCATTTTAAAGTAACAGACTTTCAACAGGTAAGCCTCTTCTTCCTTATCTTACCCTTACAGCCTGCTTCTCTGGGACGCTCCTGACACATACTTTATTGGCACTGCTGTGAAGCATACAAGACAGTGAATGCCTGTATATAATTATACATAAAATTTACCCCCTTTGATCTGATTTGATGTTGACTCAAATTATGGCACTTAGATTAGCAAGCAGCCACCAAAGACTCAGAGTTCTAGAATCCTTTATGGAAATGCTGAATTTCCAAATGTAGGGTAAATCCTAAGATTTATTGGGTGTGCTCAGATTGGTGTTTGCACACATGCTATTCCATGTAACTCCTGGAACAATGCTATGAGGGGTAGGTGGGTACGACCCCGCTACTTAGACTCAGAGGCCAAATGATCCAACCAGAGCTGCCATGGTAAGTAAATAGTAGAGCTGGGATTCACCTCAGGCTTCTAGGTTCAAGTTTTCAATATTGACTTTCAGGTCTAAAGATAAGCTTTGGTTTTATGCATAATCTATGGCCCCCTGTATCACCCAATTAATAATGAATTACAGTAGCACCTCTATTAAGTTGACCACCCAAGGGACTATAACTGGTCAACTTACAGAGGTGGTCATACAAAGAAGTAGGCCAACTGTGCTGATACGTACAGGTGGTACATGTCCAGTCTATGTAAATTGGGTCAACTTAAGGAGGGGGGTCAATGTAGGGAGGTGGTCAGCTATGGAGGTTCTACTGTATATCCTGTATACAGAATTGACTGCATTCCTCACTTGACAAGTATTTAGGAAGCTGCAGTGGCCAACACACACCCCAAACCCCACTGGAAAGAACATCTTCCTTTTTTCAGATTACTACTTTTCCTTCCAACACTAGCAATGGGGATGCATCTTCCTGCCTCTCCAGCCATAACCACCATTCCTAGAATGGACACTTTGTCCAAGCAGGGCCAATAAGTGGTGGGTTCAAATCTTTTCATGCGGATAGAAATACACAACTAAAAAGTCAAGTCACTGGAGCTGAGACTTAGAAGTTCCTCTACAGGTTTTTAATTAATCCCCTCTTTTGTTTAATATGCCAGTTTCAATTTCTTAACAGTCAAGGGAGTAAGCAGTATCACTTGTCAGAACTGCTGTACTCTGGTTGGTTACCCTTCTTTTCAAGAGAGACAGCCCTTGTCGCCTGGGAAATAACTCTAGCAAGTGTGTTTAATAAGAGTCACCCTAAAATCAAACCAAACTGATGACAAAGTCTGTGCACACACTGGTGAACATCAATGTGGCAGAATCTCACAGGGGCCGCTACTTTTGTCTTGCAAACACATTCTCTTATAAACAGGAAAATTCAATACTGATTAAAGGCTTTTCTTCCAAACAAAACAGAAAAGGATCTAAAATAGCCAGAAAGGGCTGGGCACAGTGGCTCATGCTTGTAATCCCAGCACTTGGGAGGCCAAGGTGGGTGGATTGCCTAAGCTTGCAGGTTTGAGACCAGCCTCAGCCAGAACGAGACCCTGTCTTTAAAAAAATAGCTGGGCTTGTGGCAGGTGCCTATAGTCCCAGCCTCTTGGGAGACTGAGACAAGAGGATCACTTAAACCCAAGAGTTTGAGGTTGCTGTGAGTTAAGACACCACAGCATTCTACAAAGGGTGACGAAGTGAGATTCTGTCTCAAAAAATAAATAAGCCAGAGCATTAAATACAATTTTTCCCCAACAACAGGGAATGCTTAAGTTTAGCATCCCCTCAGAGCTACAAAAGAGTTTGCCAAAAGTTTAACTTGGATTTTCTTTGGAACAACCACAAAAGCTTGCGACCTTCCTTCGGACTCACGTGGGGTATCCTCGCACTCCCTGGGCGGAGCACACATCTGAGTTGGCCGTGCAGTCCACTTTAGCCACGTAGACCTTGGCATCTTCCATGCTGTTATACTTGTCTCCCAGGTCATTCCAAGTTGGCTGCAGCCGCTGACAGTGTCCACACCTGGGAGGCAAGAGAGCCAAGCACACTGAGCAGCAAGCACAGCAAATCATCGGGTGACTAGCCCACAACAAATGGGGCTCTCACGACTACTGTGGCATCCCCCTGGTTAAACCTGGGCAGAGCTGCCCTATTGCTCTCAGTATTAGACATTGTCCCAGATCCCCCTCAGTAGGGCCCCTGCTGACCTTCCACTTGACCTTTCCTCCAGAACTCACCCTCCTTCCCCGCCAGCCTCCTCCAGAGCCCTACTGCAGGATCTGTAGTTTTCTGAGAGGACATGAGCTTGGCTCGTCCCTGGGACTCAGACACACTTGGGTAATTCCTGTTTGTCCAGGCCTTCACTTTCCCCCATATCTGCCCTGACTCCCCAGGTGCTTGGCATCCATTCTCTTCTCCTCCCCTTCTGGAAAGCTCCCCTGCCCCCCCCCCCAGTCCTGGGTGCAGCTTAGCACTCCTACTGTATTCCCTTCTTGATTAGTGAGGTCTCCTCTACCATACAGCCATAAACCCACAAACACAAGGCAACCTCAAAATTCAATCAACTCTACATTTTCTCTAATGAGAAGCTTAAAAAAAAAAAGGTTTGTGACAACCCAAACTTCTAGGGTTGATGTAATCATTTATTTATAATATGAACACACTGCCACAGTAGAAAAAAAAAATTACTTTTCTCAGAGCCATAGTGTTTCATTACAAAAATAAAAACTTTGAAAAAATGATTTAATGAAAAATGTGTGATTTTTTTATTGTTGTCTGTGCATAAGTTACATGTTTTGACTGACAGGGAAAACGCTACACAGGGGTTTCAAAGTGTGCAGGCTTGCTATGGACCTTTCACCTACCCACCAGTTCTATATGCTTCATGAGACTCTGGGTACAAAACTAGTGTGAGTTAAATACAACTCACAAGGTAGTTAATGTGTTAATTTATGTGTCAATTTATGGATATACAAATATTTTGAAATCACCTATTATTTAAGTAAATTTGTTAATTAGCAATACTGCTTCTTGCCACTCTTCACGTTTCAGGACAGCAGTGTTCCCAGCCCTAGGTCTACGCTGTGAGTGACACAGCTGACCACCTTCCTACATTGTCTCAGCTGTTTCCAGTGCCATGCTTGAATTTTACATAAGACGATAGTAGAAACTTTATCATGAATTTTAAGTACAACCCATAGCACTGTGGCACATGGGACATTGGTTTTTGGTTTGTTTGTTTTTTCATTTGCCTGGTAAGTGCACATTGATGTCTACAATATAACCACCTGTTGTATTGCTTTTGCAAGTTCTTTACACACCTGTAATCCTAGCACTCAGGAATACTGAGGCAGATGGATTGCTTGAGCATAGGCGTTTGAGACCAGCCTAAACAAGAGTGAGATACCGCCTCTTAAAAAATATATATATCTCTTAAAAAAAAAAAATAGCCAAGTGTTGTGGTGGGAGCCTGTCGTCCCAGCTACTTGGGGGGCTGAGGCAAGAGAGTTGCTTAAGCCCAAGAGTTTGAGGTTGCTGTGAGCTATAATGCCATGGCACTCAACCCCAGAGCAACTGAGTGAGACTTTGTCTCAAAATATAAATAAATAATAATAAAATAAAATAAGGTCTTAAAAAAACGTTACAAAAACACCTAATATTTATCATTGTGAGTGCTTCCTCAAAATAATGTATCAATAAAACCTCTGCTGAAGCTCTTTGCTACTTCTCTTTTCTGACAGATGACCTCTGTCAAAAATAAGCATCTAGAGATGGCACTAGAAATGTTCTTTTTGTGCTAATGTGTCTTCCTGAGCTGCACTTGCTTGGCCAGCTAAAAGGAACTCTGTTTTATAAGACACATAGAATATGATCGATTCCCTCTTTTCTGGAAGATAATTGTGAGAGAGAACCCCATGCTGTATTTAAAGATACACGGGGTAAGTGCCAAGAAGAAACGCATTTCTTGTCCCTTTGACTACTGTGCTGTACTGTGCACAGACCTGGCACATACTAAGTGCTTGGCAATTTCTTAAGTGAATAAATGACAAAAAGCACAGTGAAGCCACATGTGTGGATTTAAATTCTGTACATTGAACAAAGTGAGCTTGGAAAACGGGGAAAAAGAAGAAGGTAACAAGATAAAAAAAAAAAAAAAAAGCCAAGTCCCACAGAACCCTGAAGTGCATGTACCAGGGGGATGTGAATTTTTTGTTCTTCAGCTGGCCTCGGTTCTGGCATGCTCTTTCTCAAGGCATGAGCATCTTACCCACCACATCAACCCTGACCCTACTGTCAAAAGACAGATCTGAAGAACTATTAATAGTTCCACTTGGTGCATAACCACAGAAGCCATGACTGCTGTGTGGCAAGTCATGTGGCTGTGAGGACTCACTGCAGGGCGCTCTCCAACAAAGCACCTTTCTAATGGATTTTCAAGGGCAGTTCTCATCCTAGAGGAATTTGGTCAGACATATTCATTCTAAAACTTTAAAACTCTTCTGTATCCTTGAAAAGTTTTCTTGTGAAAATACGGGATGAGGGTGGCGCCTGTGGCTCAGCAAGTAGGGCGCCGGCCCCATATACTGAGGGTGGCAGGTTCAAACCCAGCCCCGGCCAAACAGCATCAAAAAAAAAAAAAAAAAGTAGCTGGGCGTTGTGGTGGGCGCCTGTAGTCCCAGCTACTTGGGAGGCTGAGGGAAGAGAATAGCCTAAGCCCAAGAGCTGGAGGTTGCTGTGAGCTGTGACTCTACAGCACTCTACTGAGGGCGATAAAGTGAGACTCGGTTTCTACAAAAAAAAAAGGGGGGGGGAATGAGATTAAAAATTAGAAGAATAAGTTCCTTTTACCTTAAATCGAAACCGACCATCCAGAACCATCACTAAGCGGGGTGTGCAACTGCCTTACCCCTCACCGTGATGGATCCATAGGTTCCCTCTAGTCAGCCCTTCCAGTTGGGGGCCCTTGCAGCCATGGTGCACCTCTTACACAGCCAGCTGAGTTTAGAAGGTAGCCCATGGCCAAGAAATAGAGCAAAGTCACCTAGTCCAAATCTTAACCTCACTGTCACCAGGTTCAGGGTGAATCACGAACTGGCCATACGGAAGCTGTGCCCTGATGTTGGCACAGAATCTATAGCAGTAGGACAACCCCACAGCTGCCAAGTTTAGAGTAAACACACAGATCAACGTTTTTGTTACCTGGTGTCTCAGTTCTGAAATCACATGTGAGCTTCCAGCACTGTGCAGCCGCTGACACTGAGCTCTGCTCAGCTCACAACTATTCTGGGACCTCGTTCGCCTGCTTAGACCCCTCCAGAGTCACCACTTGCTCTCGGCACTAGATAGCAGCATTAAACTTACCAAAGCCTTGTTCCAGCTCCTCCTTGCTTGAGCCCTGCTGACCTCCCACTTGACCTCTACACCAGCACTCTCCCTCCTCCTGAGCCTTACAGCTTTATCAGCATTTTTCTGAAAGAGTCTTCATAAACTTTTAAATGCCCTCATAGAAAACTATACAACTCTATTTAAACATTTGTAGTGGACTACTATGAAGCAAATCTAAAATGGTTACTTTTTCCGGGAGCATCCACCTAAATGTCTAGAAATCACATAAAATGAAAGAGAAATATAGTGAATACCAAGTGCTCAGACTTGCCAGCTTTTTCTCTCACTCAGTCCAGGGTGAGCTAGTATTTATTGCAGATACTACAAATGTCGAACTCCATTGGCACTGCAGGCACTTACCATATCTACATGATAATTTTTCTTTAAAAAAAATAAAGAAAAAAGAAAACTCAGACAGATTTACTCCACTGAAATGGCCTCCAATTAAGTAGTGTATTTAACTGGAATAGTTATTCTGAGAATACTTTTGCACAGAGTAACTGTTAATATTGACTGATTGTTTTATGCTACAAAGTCTTTCTATACCCTTGGTAGGACTAAAAATTCGAGTTTAAGAACTTGAAACACAATATATTCCACATATACATTGTTAATAAATGATGGCTAATACCCGACGGGCTCTCAAAGGTGATTTAATCCCAACTGAGCTGAAACATGGTAGCAGCCTGAATATGGGGTGAAGAGGAAAAACTTTCTCTTACTTGGAAAGGCATAATTTCTGAATAGGGCATTTTGCTTAGGTATGTCTTTCTCTGTTCCTTCCTACATCTTTTCCCAAATGAGTCTCTCTCTCTCTCTCAAGCACTGGGGGAAGAATACCAAATTCTGCAATAAGCACATCTAGGCCACTCACATCTCAGACTGCCGTGTGCCCTAAAATCAGGCTTTCAGGTCTGGCCCATAAGAACGTCCCTAACTCAGGGCATCCAAGCCCAGGCAACAAAGCACTGCATGTGCCTGTGAATGGCAGTGAGCCCTTCCCAGGGAATAATTCTCAGGGTAGGGGTCTGGGGTCAGCGGTGAGGCTCACAGCAAAGACCCATCCAGAGACTAAACGGGGTGACTTTTCTCATCTAACATTTTACAAATGACGTGGCCCCAAGGCAGCAGAGGGAAGGAGGTGACAGATCACAGTCCTAAGTTGAGAGCTGTGGGCTCCAGTGGGCTGTCCACAGCAGAGCTCATATCCAATCTGAGCTGAGTGGGGGTCGCCCGGATCCGCACCAATCTTCCCAAGAGGTATAGGAACCCTGCTCTGCCTGGGCCATTCCTTCTTACTCCACAAAACACGCACAAAATTGGAAATCACACTTTCCTTTTTTTTTTTTTTTTTCAATGAAACCCTCACGAAGGTGATACGTGTCCACGGCCGACCCCTATCGTCTGCAGCCAGCAGGAAGGATCCCCCTGGTGTGCGCACGTGGCCCACCAGGTCCTGGCTGACCCGCAGGCCGCAGCGTCCGGCGCATAGGAAGTTTGGGGCGCGGGGCAGGGGACCTCCGGGGTGACATCTGGGCTTCCAGCAGCCCGAAAGGGCCACGACCCCACCGCCCCCTCCCTGGTTCCGAAGCGGGAAGGGGAAGAGCTCCGGAGCGCGGGTCAGGAGCCGCCTTCCCCCGGCTTTGCCCTCGGGGCCCGCCCCCTCCTCCTGCACCGCCCAGGCCGCCCAGCGCCACGTCAGCCCCGAGAGCCCGGCCCGGAGCCCGCAGTGTCCGCGCCCCCTCCGGCCCGGAGCACAGAGGGGGGCCCGGCCCGCGCCCCAGTTACCAGGGCGCGAAGAACATGACGAAGTGCGCGGCGCTCTGGATCCCATGCGTGAACATGTCGGCTGTGTACAGGTGCTTGGCGTGCGGGTCCTGCTCGTCCGCCGCCGCCCCCGCCTCCTCGGCCCGGGCGCCCGAGCGCCGGCCGCCGCCATGGCCCAGCAGCAGCAGCAGCAGCGCGGCCAGGGCCGAGCGCCGGGCCGGCGGCAGGAGGAGGCGTCCTGGGCGCGCGGGCATCGCGGTGGGGCTGGGCGCGCTCTC
>CAUYON010017101.1:0-11530 GCA_963573935.1 Arctocebus calabarensis
TATAGTGATCAAGAAAATGCCATGAAGGCTATCTGTAACAGTACGATGAAAACATTTCTGAATGTATATGAATCATGCCCTATGATTGCACCAATGTACAGAATTATGATTCAATAAAATTATAAAAAAATAAAAATAAAAATAAAGTAAAAAAAAAAAAAAAGAAAGTACAATGATGGCTATGTTAACCAGTTTGATGTATTTCAAATTGCATATAAATCCTGTACATGTTCCCCCAGAAATGCATTAATGTACACAACTATGATTTAATAATAAAAAAAAAGACAAAGATGGTCACTTCATATTGGTTAAGGTAAAAATTCAACAATAAGGGCAGCGCCTGTGGCTCAACGAGTAGGCGCTGGCCCCATATGCCGAAGGTGGCTGGTTCAAACCCAGCCTCGGCCGAATTGCAAAACATAAAAATAGCCGGGCGTGTGGTGGGCTCCTGTAGTCCCAGCTACTTGGGAGGCTGAGGCAAGAGAATCGCCTAAGCCCAGGAGCTGGAGGTTGCTGGGATCTGTGTGATGCCACAGCACTCTACCAAGGGCGACAATGTGAGATTCTGTCTCTACAAAAAAAAAAATAATAATAATAATAATAATAAATAAATAAATAAATAAGGATTTAAAAAAAATTCAACAATAAGACATTTCAATTCTGAATATTTATACATCCAAGTTAAATGCTCCCAGTTTCTTGAAACATATCTAATTAGTCTGAGTAAGCAGATATCCTATAACACCATAATAACAGAGGACTTTAACAGTCCTCTTACACAGCTGCACACATCCTATAGATAGAAATTAAACAAAGATATAAGGGACTTAAATGAGACCCTACAACAACTGTGCTTGATACATGTATATAAAATACTCCATCCCAAAGTTAAAGAATATACATTCTTACAATCAGCCAATGGAACATTTTCCAAAATAGATCATATCCTAGGACAGAAAAAAAAAAAAACTTTAACAGAGTCAAAAGAATTGAAATTTTACCTTGTATCTTCTCAGACCAAAAGGCACTAAAGGTGGAATTCAACTCCAAGAAAAACATTCATCCCTACAGAAAGGCATAGAAATTAAACAACTTTACGCTGACTGACAGTCATCAAAAAATATAGTAATGTCCCTGGATATAAAATCAGAAATAAAAGTAAAAATCATTAATTTACTTAAGCATAACAACAATGAAGACACAAGCTACCAAAACCTGTGTCATACAGCAATAGCAGTCTTATAGAAAAATTTATTGCTTTAGAAGAAGCCTACATTTGAAAAACAGAAAGACAGTGCATCAACAAATTCACAAGTCCTCTTACAGAATTGGAAAAAGAAGAAAAAGCTTAGCCTAAACCCAGCAGAAGAAAAGAAATATCCAAAATTAAATCAGAGATTAATGGCATTGAAAACAAAAGAATCATTCAGAAAATTAAGGAAACAAGGAGTTGGTTTTTTGAAAAAAATAAAATAGATAACCCTTTGGCCATAGTAACTAGAAATAAAAAAGTAAAATCTCTAATAACCCCAATCAGAAATGATAAAGGGGAAATAATAACTGATGACACAGAGATATAAGAGATTAACTCTGAATATTACGAGAAACTCTATGGCCAGAAATTTGACAATGTGAAGGAAATGGATCAATATTTGGAATCACATCCTCTCCCTAGACTTATTCTGGAAGAAATAGATCTCATCAACATACCAATTTCAAGAACTGAGATTAAAGAAACAATAAAAAATCTCCCAACAAAAAATTCCCTGGTCTGGATGGCTTCACACCATAATTCTATCAAATCCTGAAAGAAGAGCTTACGACCATATTGCAGAAATTATTCCAAAAAATTCAGGAGTAAAGAATCTTCCCAAACATGTTCAATGAACTAACCATCATCCTGATAGCAAAAATAGAAAAGACCCAACTAAAATGGAGAACTTCAGACCAATTTCATTGGTGATTATAGGAGCAAAAATTCTTAACATATTCCTAGCCAATAGATTACAGTTTATCATTAAAAAGTCATACATCATGATTAAGCAAGTTTCATCCCACGGATGCAAGGCTGGTTCAAAATATGCAAGTCTATAAATGTTATTAACCATATCAATAGAAGCCAAAACAAAGTAAATATGATCCTCTCAATAGATGCAGAAAAAGCATTTGATAAAATCCAGCATCCTTTCCTAATTAGAACACTGAAGGGGATAGGCATAGGAGGCACATTTCTTAAACTGACTGCAGCTGTCTATGACAAACCCACAGCTAATATTTTACTGAATGGAGTAAAACTGAAAACTATTCCACTTAGAACTGGGACCAGACAAGGTTGTCCTCTGTTGCCAGTACCATATAACATGGTGCTGGAAGTTCTAGCCAATACAGTTAGGCAAGAGAAGTAAATAAAGGGCATCCAAATGGGAGAAGAGGAGGTCAAACTCTCCCTCTTTGTTGACAATATCATCTTGTACTTAGAGAACCTCAAAGACTCAACCACAAGACTCCTGGAAGTCATCAAAAAGTACAGTAATGTCCCAGGATGTGAAATCAGTATCCACAATTCAGTAAGTAGCCTTTGTATACGCCAACATCATCCAAGATGAGAGGCTAATTAAGGGCAAAAATCCCTTCGCCATAGCTTCAAAGAAAATGAAATACTTACGAATATACCTAAGAAAAGAGGTGAAGGATCTTGATAAAGAAAATTATGAACTCCTAAGAAAGGATATAGAGGTTATTAACAAAGGGAAGAACCTATCATGCTCATGGCTGGGGATAATCAACATTGTTAAAACAGCTATAATTCTCAAAGCAATCTACAAATTCAGTGCAATCCCTATTAAAATACGAACATTGTACTTTTAATACTTGGAAAAATGATTCTTCATTTTGTATAGAACCAGAAAAAGTCCATATACCTAAGTATACTCAAATTAATCCACATTTAAAAAGCCAGCAATCCCATATATCAATGGGCAAGACAGATGAAAAGAAACTTCTCTAAAGAAGATAGATGAATGGCTAGCAAACATAAGAAAAATGTTCATTGTCCCTAATTATTAGAGAAATGCAAATCAAAACCACCCTGAGATTTCATCTAACCCCAGCGAGAATGGCCCACATCACAAAATCTCAAAACTGCAGATGCTGGCATGGATGTTGAGAGAAAGGAACACTTTTATACTGCTGGTGGGACTGCAAACCAATCCAACCTTTTTGAGGGATGTATGGAGAAACCTCAAAGAACTCAAACTAGACCTCCCATTTGATCCTGCAATCCCATTACTGGGCATCTACTGAGAAGGAAAAAAACAATCCTTTTATCATAAGGATACTTGCACTAGACTGTTTATCACAACTCAATTTATAATCACCAAAATGTGGAAATAGCCTAAATGTCCACCAACCCCAGGAATAGATTAACAAGCTGTGATATATGTATACCATGGAATGTTATTCAGCCATTATAAAAGATGGAGACTTTTCATTCTTTGTACTAACCTGGTTAGAAGTGAAACACATTATTCATAGTAAAGCATCTTTAGAATGGAGAAGCATGAATCCTATGTATTTAATTTTGATATGAGGACAACTAATGACCTAGTACATGGTGAGGGGTGGGGAAAGGGGAGAGCAGAGAGAAAGAGAAGTAGGGAGGGGGTGGGGCAAAGGAAGAGCAGAGAGTGGGAAGGAGGGAGTGGTATTGGGTCTCGGTGTGTAACACAGCTTTGGGGGGCAAGGTACAGTTGTACGAAGGATTTTACCTACAAATGCAATCAGTGTCACCTTGTTTCTTGTACCCTCAATGAATTCTCAACAATAAAAAAAATAACAATTTGGGAATTGTAGAGACTCCTATGTGATACATAGATTCCTTAAATAGTGTTTGGAGACCATTATTTTAAATGAATTGTCACAAGAGTGGAAAAACAAACATCACATGTATTCAATACTAAATTGTAATTAATTGATCAACTCTGAAGTAGATATATGGAAGGAAACCCCAAGGGAAATGAAGTAGGCAAGAGGAGGGAGGAGAGGTAGGGTAAATTTACACCTAACTTGTAAAATTCACATATTCTTGGTGAAGGGAACAGTTACAATAACCTTGACATAAAATTTACAAAAATATGTGTACCCTATAATATTCTGAAATTTTAAAAATCAGTGTTCTTTTTGTATTAAAACATAAATTTTGAGCTTTTTTTGTGTTTTGATAAAGGTTTTTTAAAATAATGTTGAAATTTCTTGTGGGTTCATATTACCTTTTTAAACCTTTCTTTTTTATGTATATGTAAGGTATACAACATGATATTTTGGTATATATAGTGAAATGATTAATAAGAGTAAAGAAAGTTAACATACTTATCATTTCACCTGTTTTGTGGTAAAAATTCTTTCATCTTCAAAATGTTTTTTTTTTCTTTTATAAAATTCAGAGGATTTATATGGCTTTCTTTTCCTGTAAGTATTTTGTTTAGCATTATAAATACAGAGATGAATGTGGTAATACCTGCATTCAAGAAGCTCACAATCCATTGGGAAAGTTTTGAGGACACAATTTAACAATATTATATGGTGACTGTTTAATGGGAGAAGTAATCTTTTCCCATCTATTATCATTTTCTTATTGGTAGCTTTTTAGGGTACTTCTGCTGAAAATTGAAAGACATACTACATTTTTAAGGAATGTTTATGTATGGATTTTAATAAAGGGAAAAGGGGACACTGGACAAAGATTTTCATTTGGAAGAGTTGCTTAGGTTTAGTGAAACAAGAGTACGGTTGTTACCTACCTCAGAACACTTTTTAAAAAGCTGATGTCATTATGATCCACGTTTATCCTCCTGATCTTAAACATGTAGGGACCACATGTGTCTTCTTAACTATAAAATAGTGTATTTTTTTCAATATAGAATCACAGACCTCAAAGGGACCTTAGAAACCCATTAATAACCTCTTTGTCCCAGGGAAAATCTGAAATAGAGAGTAGTTTGCGATTTGGCCAAAGGTGCTTAGCTTATGACTCATCCTCTAATGTTCTTTCCAGTGGAGAAAACTAAAAACTATATATTCATTATGTGATATGTTTCAAAAACCAATAAAATCTAAAATCTTTTGTTGCTTTTGGTATACATATATTGTAAAGATATATGTATAGACATGCCATAGCATAATATAATCCCCAAATGTCAGCTACAAAGCATACATACAGTAGAACCTCTGTGACTTGGCCACCCAAGGGGCTTGACAAAGTAATCAACATACGGAAGCAGTAAACCTAAGGAACTAGACCTTCTGTATTCATATGTACATGTATGATACTTTACTTTCTTGTAAAGCTTTTATTAGAGAATATTGTACAAAATAATACATAATCAAAACATAGGGATATTATACATATGGTATCATACAAAATTAGTACATTTACTGTATTTTCATGATTTGATCATTTTTTATGGAAAAAAGTGAAACTTGCTGTTTCTTATTACAGATGTAAGTAGAGAAAGCACTATCAATACTGATGACACTACTCAGTGTATCTGGACATTTTTCCACAGCAAATGACTTCAATTGCATTATCAGATGCCTGACATCTTCTTTTGGAGTCTTTGCAATATTTGAGTGGTACTCAATTTCTTCTTCGAATTTAACAGCTACTTTATGTACTTTTATGCTGGTCTGTATTTTGGTCAGTATCACGTGGAAAATTACTTCTAGGTCAGGTTCATAATCCATTGTAACAAGATATACTTCAAATTCTGCCATGGGAGATGGATGGCAGATGGGGGAAAATCTATGTGATTTTGAGTTGTGACAACTCCAGTTTTCTTGAAACGATTCTCTATTGTGTCTGGCTGAACTTCATTTCAAGTAGAACTGATCCAGAGGATGGCAACCAGAGTAGTACATGAGTAACGGAGTATGTTGCTTCCACAGGCAGACCACAGGTTTGTGTTTTAATAATGTCCCACTGGAGGAACTGGGCTTGGTAGTGCATTTTTAATGTTTTGATAATGCGTTAGTCAAGAGGTTAGAATTTTTAGGTTATGTTTGGAGGCAGAAATGTCAGTGTCACGTTTGTGAGATGATTCACTAGCGGGTGGCCAGGAAAGTTGTTTAATGTCTGTAGAATAGACTTTCATTTTCATTTCTAGATCAGTACCACTTTCCCATTCCTGAAATAGAGCACTAGTCATTCATGAATATTTGTTTGATCTCCAGCTGGTGGAGGGGTTTTGGGACCTAGAGTTGATGAATGAGTGTGGCTTTGCCAATTTGCTAGTCATCAAGGGTTTCCTTTTCTCTCTGGTTCAGCTAATGCTAAGCAGAACTGTGAAATACTCTTTGGGGAGTTTTTCACTCTAACATTTGTCACCCTTAATGATGAAGCTTCTGTCAGACATCCACACTCATCAGCATTAAAGGTGTCCTCATCTTTGAAGCCTCTTGAAGAGTCCAGAAACGTTTTTATTGAACAGTTTTATTCTGTTTTAGAATAAAAATGTCATTTTAATATTGTAAGGTGCGTTGCAGATATGCCATACTACCAGTTGTTATTGGGGTATTAACTGCCCAAATCAGTGACCCACAGGGCTGGAGAAATGTGTGAATTCATGCTTTCAGAGCATGTAAAATGAGTACTTACTGTTTTCTTGAAATCAGCCTATAATATCTCAAGTTATCTACACAGGTATTGCCATATCACTTGCTCTGATGCTCAGAATACCTCAGAAATGTGTTCAACATCCTGATTTGTCGATCCTCTAAAAGGTTTTCTTGTTAACATGCAAGCAAATAGTAATAAATGATATTATTCTAAACTGTAGCTCCCAAGTTTGGATCTTAATAATGAAACCAAATTACAAAACATTTCCTTATAGAGCTATACAAAAGATATAAAATTAAAATTAAAAATGTCAACCACCTTTAAATACTCCAATTCTCCTACAGTGCATTTTCCACATCTTTATCACTACTGAGTGTTTCAAGGAGAAAGTTAACAAAAATCAAAATAGATAAAAATATTTAAAACTTTGGATCTCTTTATTCCACCACCATCATAAAAAGAAAAAAAAGTTGTCAGTTTTTTTTTCACTATAGCTTAAAGTATCAAAAAATATTTACTAGTAATTTATAATCATCAATGAACTATATATTGAGTCATTTGAGATTCATAGGCTCAGGGACCAGTGTTATGATTTACAGGTTGCAAAAATAATTTCATACACTGAATCCTCTTGAAATATGATGTAATGAATCAAGGTATCATGACTGTTATTCCATGCATAATTGGAATAATAGTTAATTGATGCCCAGGTTTTTTTTTATTTATTTTTTAACTTAATTTTTATTAAATAACTATACATTTATGGGTTGCAATTTGATGACTTGATATACATTGTGGAATGCTTAAATCAAACTGATCAACATAACCATCACCTCACTTACTTTTTCATGATATGACATTTATAATATGCTCTTAGTTGTTTTGAAATGTACCCTTGCATCGTGCACATTAAGTGAGATCACACTAAACACCCTCCTTTCACTGCCCCTCCCCCCTCCCCTTGCTGTCTCTCCTATCCCTTCCTTATGGCTGGACTACATTTGTGTTTTATTATTCATATGAATGTGTAAGTGATTATATGTTGGTTTCATAATAGTATTGAGTACATTGTATAATTTTTTTTTTTTCATTCTTGAGATACTTTACTGAGAAGAATATGTTCCAGTTCCATTCAGGTAAATGTAAAAGAGGTAAAGTCTCTCTCTTTTCTAGCTGCATAGTATTTCATGGTATATATATACCACAGTTTGTTAATCCATTCATGAGTTGATGGGCATTTGGGCCAAATCAATGACTTGGCAATTATGAATTGGGCTGCAGTACACATTCTGGTGCAAATGTCTTTGATGTAAAATGATGTTTGTTCATCTGGGTAGATACCTTGTAATGGAATTGCAGGATCAAATGGTAGGTCAACTTTTAGTTCCTTGATAATTCTCCATACATCTTTGCAAAAAGGCTGTATTAGTTTTCAGTCCCACCAGCAGTGTTCCCTTCTCTCCACATCCACGTCAACATCTACAGTTTAGGGGTTCTGTGATGTGGGCTAATATTACTAGAATTAGATGATATCTCAATGTGTTGTTGTGATTGCATTTCTATGATGATTAAAGATGAGCATTTTTTCAAGCCATTCACTTGTCATCTTCAGAGAAGTTTCTGTTTAAATCTCTTGCTCACAAAGTAATGGGGTTCATTGTACTTTTCTTAGTGATTAATTTGAGTTTTCCGTAGATTCTAGTTATTAGACCTTTGTTAGAATCATAACCTACAAAAATATTCTGCCATTCTTAAGGCTGTTTGCATTACTTGCAGTGCCCTCAGCTCTGCAGAAGCTTTGTAGCTTGATCAGATCCCAGTAATGTATTTTTGGTGTTGCTTCAATTTTCAGGTTTATCTACCTCATAAAATATTTTTCTCAGGTCAATATCTTCAAGGAAGCATTTTCCCTGCATTCTCTTCTAGTATTTTTATAGTTTCGTGGCTTAAGTTTAAATATTTTATCCAGTGAGAATCAATTTTGTTGAAATGTGAGGGTCCAATTTCAGTCTTCTACAGTTCACTAGCCAGTTCTCAGCACCATTTTTAAATAGAGAAACTTTTCCACAATGTATGTTTTTGTTAGGCTTATCAAAGATGAAATTATATATATATGTATATAGCTGGGTTCATCTCTAGATTCTCTATTGTATTCCATATACCTACATTTCTATTTTTGTGCCAGTACCATGGCACATCAATATAGATTAGTAGTGTAAACTGAAATCTGGTAACTTGATACTTCCTGATTCGTTTTTGTTTCTAAGTAATCTATTGCCTATTTGAGATTTTTTTTTTCTGATTCAATATAAAATAAAGTACTATTTTTCAAGTTTTTAAAAGTATGACATTGGTGCTTTGATCAGGATTGCACTAAATCTGTAGATTGCTTTGGGTAGGTAGATATTTTAACAACGTTGATTCTTCCCAGCCATAAGAATGGTCTGCTTTTCCATTTGTTAACTTCTTCAGCTATTTCTTTTCTCAGGGTTTCATAATTAACATTATGGAGATCTTTCATGTCCTTTGGTAGATAAATTCCCAGGTATTTGGTCTTCTTTGGCAATACTGCAAAAAGAATAGAGTCCTCGACTATATTTTTGGCTTGACTATTGTTGGCATATATAAAATCTACCGATTTGTAGGTATTAATTTTGTATCCTGAGACACTGATATGTTCCTTGATCATTTCTAAGAGCATTGTAGTTGATTCCCTGTGGTTTTCCAGGTATAAGATCATGTCATCCGCAAAGAGTGAGAGTTTGACCTCTTTTAATCTTATTTGAATACTCTTGATCCCTTTCTCTTGCCTGATTGCAATGAGTAGGACTTCCATTGCTATGTGGAAAAGCACTGGTGACAATGGGCATCCTTGTTTAGTTCCAGATGTGAATGGAAATATTTTTAATTTTACTCCATTCAATATGGTATTGGCTGTGCATTTGCTACAGATCACCTCTATCAGTTTAATAAATATCCCATCTCATTCTATTTTCTTAAGTTTTCTGATCATGAAAGGATGCTGGATATTATCACAAGCTTTTTTTTGGATCAATTAGTAAAATTATGTGGTCTTTATTTTTTATTTTATTTATGTGGTGTAATATTTTTATAGATTAATGTATGTTAAACAAACCTTGTAACTCTGGGATAAAACCAACTTGGTCGTGGTGAATAATTTTTCCGATGTGTGACTGAATTCTGTTTGCTAGGATTTTATTGAATTTTTTGCATCAGTATTCCTTAATGATATTGGTCTATAACTTTCTTTCTTTTGTGGGGTCCTTTCCTGTTTTGAGGATCAAGGTAATGTTTGCTTCACAGAACATGTTGGAAAGATTCCTTTTTTTATATGTTTTAGAAAAGATTATTTAATATAGATACTAGGTCCTCTTCGAAGGTTTTATAGAAATCTGATGTGAAGTCATCTGGTCCCAGACTTTTCTTTTTTGGGAGATTTTGTATAATTGATGCTATTTCAGTGCCTGATATAGGTCTATTAAAATTTATAATTATTTCTGGTTGAGTCTAGGAAGGTGGTGTGCTTCCAGGAATTGGTTCATTCCTCAGATTATGATATTTCTGAGAATAAAATTTTTCATAGTAATCATTGAGGATTTTTTTGAATTTCTGTGATATCTATTATTTCTACTTTATCATTTCTGATTGATGTTATTAGAGATTTTACTTTTCTGTTTCTGGTTAGGCTAGCCAAAAGTTTATGCAATTTATTAATCTTTTCAAGGAACAAACTTTTTGTTACATTGATGTTTTGAATGATTCTTTTGTTTTCAATTTCATTTAATTCTGCTAATTTTGGTTATTTCTTTTTTTCTGCTAGGTTTGGGATTGGATTGTTCTTTCTTTTCCAGTTGCTTTAGATGACCCACTAGGCTGTTGACTTTCTCCCTTTCTCTTTGCTTGATGAAGGTTTCTAATATCCCTCATACGACTGCCTTTGTAGTGTCCCACACGTTTTGATATTTTGCATCTTCATTTTCTTTCAAAAATTTGACCATTTCCTTCATAATCTCATCTTTCCCCCAGCTATCATTCAGCATAAGGTTATTTAGTTTCCATGGCTTTTTTGAGTATGAAGAGTCCTGTTGCTGTAGAGTTCAACTTTTATTCCATGATGGTCCAAGAACATATGAGGAATAATTTCTATTCTTCTAAATTTGCTAAGGTTAGACTTCTGTCCTAGACATGATCAATTTTGGAGGATGTTCCATGGACTGATGAGAAAAATGTGTATTCAATTTTATTAGGATGGAATGTCCCATAGATGTCTCTTAAGTCCATTTAAGTCCATTTGTTCTAGGATCAAATTTAAGTCTATTATGTCTTTGTTTAGTTGGTTTTTGCAGGATCTATCAGAACTGCCAAAGGGGTGTTAAAATGTTCAACTACTTTAGTGAAGGAAGATATCAAATTGTTGGTATCCCTTAGGGTTTGCTTCATAAATTGAGGAGCATTCAGGTTGGACACAGAAATGTTAAATATTGAGGCTTGACATCTGTAGCTCAAGCAGCTAGGACTCCAGCCACATACACCAGAGCTGCCGAGTTCAAATCCAGCCCGGGCCTGCCGAACAACAATGAATACTACAACCAAAATATAGCCGGGCATTGTGGTGGGCACCCGTAGTCCCAGGTACTTGGGAGGCTGAGGTGAGAGAATCACTTAAGCCCAAGAGTTTGAGGTTGCTAGGGGCTGTGATGCCATGGCGCTCTACCCAGGGTGACATAGTGAGACTCTGTCTCAAAAAATATATATTAATTATAGCATAGGAATACAGGGAAAGGGGAAAGGGAGGGGAGGGGAGGGGGGAGTATGGGTGGAGGGAGGGCAATTGGTGGGATCACACCTACGGTGCATCTTAGCAGGGTACTGGGGAAACTTATTAAATGTAGAGTA